>NW_012194999.1:520492-535981 GCF_000504015.1 Erythranthe guttata | reverse complement strand
ATATTAATAATAATAATAATAATAATAATAATAATAATAATAATAATAATAATAATAATAATAATAATAATAATAATAATAATAATAATAATAATAATAATAATAATAATAATAATAATAATAATAAAAAATAAATTTTAAAAAATAATAATAATAATAAATTGAGAAAATTCAAGAAATTAAGTGTGATAGTGTCTCATAGACACGGCCATGGGCCGGTTTTCGGCCCGGAACCGGCCCGTTGACGAATCGGCCCGAACCGCCCGAAACCCGTGAACCGACCCGTCGTCCTAGGGACGGGCCCGGTTCTATGAATTGGTTCACCCAGATTAAAAAAAAATTCAAAAAAAATCAAAAAAAAAAAGAAAGCAAATAACGGCCGGTTAACCGGCCCAGTGAACCGTCCCGGTGAACCGGCCGTTATTTGCTATTTTTTTATTCCCCCCCCCCCCCATTTTTTTCTTATAAATATCCTCACACCCCATTTTTTTCCTATAAAATTAAGTTAAAGTCCTTTTATTTATTTTCTTTTGTTTTTTTCCTATTTAAAAGTAATTATTTTAATTTATTTATCCATTAAGTAATCTTTTTTTTTTATAAATATATATATAAATTTAATTTTTCGGGCCGACCCGAAACTGGCCCGGATAGGCCGGAACCGGATTGAACCGGCGGGTCGACCCGGCCCGCCGAACCGTGCATATTACGGGCAGGTTCCGGTTCTGGAAAAAGTGAACCGTGAACCGGTATGAACCGGCCCGAACCGGCCCATGGCCATGTCTAGTGTCTCATCTTCATCATAAGCCAGACTCTAAATTACTCCAACGCATCTTTCTTCTTCTTCAATTGTTTCAACAATTCTGGAATCTTTGACAGAATATTCTCCTCGTTGAGGCGAGCCTCCTTGCACACTTTTCTTACGCACACCATATTTAACGGCGTGAACTGCTCTGTCAAGCGCACATCCGCCAGCGTTAGACTGCCGTCAATAATGCGCCCGATTTTCAAGGCGATCTAGTAAGTGGAACCCAATCTGCTGATATGGACGTCCACGTAGCACCGAGAGTTGTCCAATTCAAAATTGACTTTCACCTTCTTGTTTGGTGACGACCCTGTCACTGTCATCATCTCCTCCTTCTTCTTCTTCTTTTATATTAGCGTATATATTATAGGGGTTTTTGTGCCTAATTCCCCAACCAAGCATCTTTATTATTCTAGGTTTAGGGGCTATATCTCTTTCACCAATAAGCTCATCCCTTTAATATTTATTATAAATAAAGAAAACATTCATGTATATCCCAATATTACCCTCAACCATTTATACCCAATTCTTAATTGTAACCTCAATTTAATCGATTTTGTCCACAAAAATTCAATTTTGACCACAACAATTCAATTTTGACTTTTCAAAATTGGAGCATACTTTAATATGCTCCAAAATGATCCTTAACTTAATTTAATCTCAATTTGACCCAAAATTTCACAAATTATTCAATTTAGACCCAATTTTTTTTTCAAACAAAAAAATTTATGCCGCCGGATTCCGGCGTTGACTTTTTTTTTCTTTTCTCTGCTTCCGGATTTTTTCGTCGGTTTCAGGCGTTGACTCTTTTTTTTTTTTTTTTTTTTTTTGTTTGTTACGTCTGCCGCTAAACGTTGACTGTAATTGTGCTATCACTGACAGTAAATTAAGGTAATTATACTGTCAATGATAGTTAATTAACGTAATTGTACTGTCGTTGACAATACATTTATGTAATTGTTCTGCCGTTGACAGTAAATTAACGTAATATTATTATTTTATATTTTTTGTTATTTTTTTTTATTTTGTTTGATTTGTTGACAAGTCAACGTAATTATATTAATGTCGTTGACAGTAAAATAACTGTAAACACAATAATATTACTGTCAACAAAATCAATATTATTATTTTTTTGGGTTTTTTGTTTTGTTTGAGTTATTCACGGAGTAACGTAATAATACTACTGTCTATTATTGTAATATTACTGTAAACATAATAATATTATTGTGGTTGACGGTAATATTACTGTTGTTATAGTAATATTGCTGTCAACCACATCAATATTATTATTTTGTTTGGAATTTTTTGTTTGTTTGAGTTATTCACGGAGTAACGTAATAATATTACTGTCTATTATTGTAATATTACTGTGGTTGACGGTAACATTACTGTTGTTATAGTAATATTATTGTCACTCACAATAATATTAATTCTTTTGGCTTTTTATTATGTTTACATTTTTTGAACGGTCAACATAGTAATATTACTCTATTACACAATAATAATGAGTTCTGTTGTGTTAATATTATTGTGCTATAGATTAATATAGCAATATTACTATGCTAAACTATAGTTTAGTTAATTTTACTGTGCTTAACAGTAATATAGTTAATATCACTATCAATCACAGCAATATTGTTGTTTAAACGAAAAAAAAAGTTACAGAAAGAAAGAAAAGAAAAAAAAAACTCGAAAAAGTCAACGCCATAACCGGCGAAAAAATCCGGAAGAAAAAAAAATTGAAAAGTCAACGTCGGAATCCGGCGAGAAATTTTTTTTTTAAAAAAAAAATATTTTTGAAAAAAAAAAGTTTTGGGTCAAAATTGAATAATTTGTGAAATTTGGTGTCAAATTGAGGTTAAATTAAGTTAATGATAAAATTGGAGCACATTAAAGTATGAGGGGTTATTTTAGTATTTTACCAAAATCTGGACCATGTGTGGACTTATCTGTAAAAGAGTTTTTGTCAGGATCTCTTTATGAATAAGTACCCATTGATGGGCTTATTTGTAATGACCCCTATATTATATATATTACGTATATATTATTATTATTATTATTATTATTTATTATAGTTACCTTGTGTAATAGGTTACCTTGTGTAATAGGTTAGGGTTTCCTACATGTAACTATATATATGATTAATATACGTGAGAGACATAATTCTCTTTTTCTCCAACTCTATTTCTACTATACGGTATCAGATACTAGGTTAACCTAGCCGTCGCCCATCTCTTTCTCCATGGGCGGCGACGTTCCTTCTCCCTCCACCGCCCCGCTCAATCCTTTCCACCTTGCTCATGCCATCTCAAATATCAAATCTCTTATCCCCGTTATTCTAGATCTGAAAAATCCCAACTATCAAAAGTGGAGCCAGTTTTTCACAATTACCCTCTGTCGTTTCTGTCTCTCCGATCTTCTCCATGGAAAACCCCGACTGGATTCAATTTCCACCGATGAATGGCAACGCGCCGACTATCTCCTCCAATCTTGGATCTATGGCACCATCTCCGATGATTTGTCCAGCATGGTTCTCTCCAAAACCTCCACCGCCAGTGATCTATGGACCGCCATCTCTTCTCTCTTCATCGATAATAAAGATTACCGAGCCATTCAACTTGAAGAAAAACTCAAGTCCCTCAAGAAAGGCACTCTCTCCATTCATGATTATTGCCAAATAATCAAAACCACGGCGGACAACTTGGCCGATGTCGGAAATCCAATCTCCGACAAACAACTCGTCTTACAAACCCGACACGGCCTTCCGAAAAATTACGGGACCATCGCCAATCTCATCTCCTTTCAGAATCCCCTTCCCACTTTTCTACAGACTCGATCGCTTCGTCAGATGGAAGAAACAAGACTTGCTTAACCTGAGCAGACCGCTGCTATTTTCTACGCCTCCAACGCGAACTGTCTATCCAACAGTTGCAACAGTTCATGCAACAGTTCCTGCGGAGGTGGTTCTTCGCGCTATCAGCGTGGGGGTGGCCGATCCAACTGTCTCGGAGGTCGCGACACTAACCGTCACCCTATGCAGCACTACGGCTACTATAGTGCTCATGGCGCATCTCAACTCTGGCGCGCACCTTACCGACAACCGTTGTTCCCGTCAATTCTGGGATACGCTCTAAATACATCGGGCCACCCATCCACTCCAGGGGCTCAAGCCTACTTTACTGGACCACCTGAACCCTACACCGGCCACTCGGACCCTACTCAGGTTCATCCGCACCAACAAACATGCCACAACTCTAACAGTTCCATCAACAGTTGCAACAATTCATGCAACAGTGCCAACGTGGTGAATCTAGAAAATCGTTTGAGTACGGTGACACTTCAGCAGCCTACCGAGTCACAGTAGTTCATGGACAGTGGGGCGACCTCTCATATGGCACCAAACTCAGGTAATTTCAATTTTGTTATTAATCCTAACAGTAATTTCCCCAAACATGTCGTCGTCGGTAATGGTTCCACCCTTCTCTTCACCCACATATGCCACACAATTCTTCTCACCACTCCTTTCCGCCTCACAAATGTCTATGTCACACCCAATATCATCAAACACCTTATCTATGTTCGAAAGTTCACCCGCGATAACTCATGTTCGGTTGAATTTCACCCATTTGGTTTTTCTGTGAAGGATCTTCGGAGTTGAGTCGAGTCGAGATTTTCAAGTGCAATAGCTCCGGTGACCTATATCCATTTGGCGTCCCTCCTCCCACCTCACCTCCCGCTGCTTTCCTCACTGTCGTAACACCTTCGTCTCACACTCTTTGGCATCGGCGTCTAGGCCATCCCGGCAAACACGTCATGTCCCGTTTATTTTCTAGCACTTTTCTTTCCCATAATAAAGACCCTAGGGAGTCTCTTTGTAATGCCTGTCAATTAGGCAAACATTTCCGTCTACCATTTTTTTCTCAAAAACCTACTATTGTTGCTCCATTTCAAATTATTCATGTTGATTTATGGACTTCTCATGTCTCTAATCTTACGGGTTTCAAATACTATCTTGTGTTAGTTGATGATTTTACCCATTATCTATGGACTTTTCCTATTCGAAATAAATCTGACGTGTTTACAACCTTTTTCAATTTTCATACTCTTCTCAAAACTCAATTCCAACATCCCCTCAAAGACTTACAAAGTGATAATGGTCGTGAATTCAAAAATGCGGAACTACTTCACTAAACATGGCATCCTAAATTATTTTTCGTGTCCCCACACCTCCCCTCAAAACAGACACGCAGAACGAATGATCCGCACTATAACCAACATGATTCGATCCCTCATGTTTCAAGCTCATCTTCCTCCTACTTATCGGGTCGAAACCCTTCATATGGCTACCCACTTACTCAATATCTTACCTACCAAAACCACACAAAACTGGACCCCTCACGAAGCTCTTTACCTCATAAAACCTACATACTCTCATCTTCGAGTATTCGGCTGTCTCTGTTATCCCAACCTCACTTCCACCACACCACATAAACTCGTCTTCCGTTCTACTCCTTGTGTCTATCTCGGTCACCCTTCCTCTCACAAAGGCTATCGTTGCCTTGATAGATCCACTGGCCGAATCATAATTTCTCGTCATGTTACCTTCGACGAAACTCACTTTCCTTTTGCTGAGTCAACTCCCCCCCAAACACACTTCCTATCTCTGCCTTGGAAGAAAACGCACCCTCCATGTTCCTCCTCCCTCGGACTTCGTCTAACTGTTGCAATAGTTAATCCAACTGTTCCAACAGTGAACCACCATGTTCCTACAGTTCGTCCAATAGTCCTATAACACAGCCAACACATGTTTCACCTGCAGCACCACCTCTCTACCACGACCAGCTCACAGCCCCTTCTCCTACTCCCACATCTCATTCTCCTACTCCCACACCTGCCACACCTCCCCCTGCTCACCCTATGGTAACTCGCAGTAAAGCGGTCATCCACAAACCCAAAGTCCCCTTCTCTCTAGTTGCGTCCTCTACCTCTTCCATTCCCACCAACTATCGCCAAGCTCTTCTTGACCAAAATTGGCGAAACACCATGATTGAGGAATATACTGCTTTAATTAAAAACAATACTTGGAATGTTGTGCCCCGCCCCCCGTTCACTAATGTTATTTCTGGTAAGTGGATATACAAGCAGAAACTCAAGTCTGATGGCTCCCTTGAGCGATACAAAGCACGGTGGGTTGTACGCGGTTTTTACCAGCAGGCTGGCATCGATTTTGACGAGACTTTTAGCCCAGTTGTCAAACCAGCCACCGTTCGAACAGTTCTCTATATTGCTCTCTCACGATCATGGCCAATCCACCAGCTTTATGTGAAAAATGCCTTGTTACATGGCAATCTCTCTGAAACTATCTACTGCGAGCAACCTCCCGGGTTCGTCGATCCATCTCGCCCCACTCACGTGTGTCGTCTCAACAAAGCTCTCTACGGTCTCAAGCAGGCACCACGTGCTTGGCATAAGCGTTTTGCCTTTCACATTACTACCATGGGGTTCAGAGAATGCAAGTTCGACACTTCACTCTTTGTGTACTGTCGCAACAGTTCACGTGACTGTCGCCACAGTTCATGCGCTTATCTTCTACTGTATGTCGATGACATTGTACTTACGGCATCCACACCTGAATTACTCCGCTCTATCATCGCTGCCCTTAATAAAGAGTTCGCAATGAAGAATCTTGGCGATCTTCACTACTTTCTCGGCATCTCAGTTACTCGCTCGCCGAATGGGCTATTTCCCTCTCAACGCAAGTACGCTGACGAGATACTAGAGCGTGCACACATGGCTTCCTGCAACCCTTGTCTTACGCTGGCTGACACAAAGAGCAAGTTGTCTTCGACCACTAGACTCCCCGTTGCTGACCCTACTCTTTATATCGCAGCCTTGTCGGTGCACTACAATATCTCACGTTTACTCGTCCCGACATTTGCTATGTTGTGCAACAAATATATCTATTCATGCATGATCTGAGGGAACCTCATATGGCTGCTCTCAAGCGTAACATTCGCTACATTCGTGGCACTCTCGACCACATCCTTCTCCTCTCCCCCAATCCGGACCTCTCTCTTATTGCGTACTCCGACGCAGATCGTGGCTGTCCTAACACTCGTCGTTCGACATCGGGCTATTGCGTTTTCCTCGGCAACCACCTCATCTCTTGGTCCTCCAAACGACAGGTCACTACTTCTCGATTTAGCGCGGAGGCTAAATATCGAGCTGTCAAAACGCCGTCGCCGAAACGAAGTTGTGACGCAACCTACTTTCTGAGTTGCTCTGCCCACTTTCGAAAGCCACCATTGTCTATTGTGACAACGTCAGTGTCGTCTACCTATCCAGCAATCCTATTCAACACTCTCGTACGAAACATGTGGAGATTGATATCCACTTTGTCCGAGACAAAGTTGCTTTGGGACATGTTCGAGTTCTTCACGTCCCATCGCCTACCAGTTTGCCGATATCTTCACGAAAGGACTCCCTACTCAACTGTTCCAACAGTTTGTCTCCATTCTCCACGTCCTCTCCTTTCCTGTTTCGACTGCGGGGGTGTATTAGCGTATATATTATATATATTACGTATATATTATTATTATTATTATTATTATTATTATTATTTATTATAGTTACCTTGTGTAATAGGTCAGGGTTTCCTACATGTAACTATATATATGATTAATATACGTGAGAGACATAATCCTCTCTTTCTCCAACTCTATTTCTCCTATATTTTCCACTCTTTCTTCTTTCCGGATCCGCCCTAATTTATTTCCCGCCAAAATCATAATTAGAAGATCACGTGCTGTCTTCGGGGGGCGCGTGGGAGCGTGTGCGTCGTCGGCTCAGGGGCTTCTCCTCGGTTCTTCGATTCTTCGATCTTCCTCCTCTCGGGTTTCACCTCGTATACTTCGATCTACTAAAACGTGGCATTAGATACACAATAGTTAGAATAAACGGAAGAATAGAAAAGAGGAAAAGAACTACCACAATAATCGGCCAAGGGAGGCCGATTTCCGGCGGTGGAACGACGGCGGCCGTGAGTGAGTTTGGCCGAGAGAGAGAGAGGGGCGAGCGGCTAGGGTTTTGAGATGTGTTGTGTGTGTGTGCAATACCTATAAATCAAGTATTCATAGTGTCTTGCATAAAATCCGGGCTTAAGTTGGACCGGACCCAACAGCTTAAGCTCGTTAGTTCTTTACTCGCTCGTTTCTCTCAATTCAATGATCGGAAAATTGTAACGATTACATTTTCGGAATCATTGTAATGTCCTCGTCATTACGAGTGCCAATTCTCGATTTCCAAATTTCTAGAAGTGGAAACCCTAATTCAGTGCACTCTCTAAATTTGGAAACTTCCCAATTTAGAAAGTTCACTAAGATGTTCGCCTATTCTTTTCCTTTTCTTATTCTCATTCATAATTCCAAATTACGAATGTTGGACTCAATCATATTGACTTCCAGTCATGCAATGATAAAACATTTTTATCTCTGACCGTTTATTCAAAGATCTCATGTGCACGAGCAGTGTGACCCTCGATGGTTCAAGTGTAAGCTAGCCGTGGGCCCACAACCATTTGTGGTCAAAACTCTTCCCTTAGAATTACGATTAAGATGAAGCTCGTTTCACCCTAATCACCCAACGAATCAAGATTGGCGTCTAGCAACTACGCGTCATGATTCCCTAGATACAAATGAAGTGCCTGCAAGAACCTTTTGATATAGTTAGCGTACAATACGATCCCTTCGATTCATATGTCCCGATCGAACTAGAGGCATTGGTTCATCGAGACCTCCTTAGTAGTTCAATAGTTGTGCGATCGTTCTAAGTGTTGTAATCGGTACGTGCATGACTTAGAGAATCGAATTCTCTAATCATTACTTAATCAGCTCTGGCCGGAGACTTATAGATCACAAACTATGAGTACACACAGGACATCCAAGACTATTCTAGCGATAGAATCCCCGACTACAATGCACAGACCTCCCACTAGATTTCAGACTGCACGAACACTGGCCCTTGGGGCGGTCCTCGGTGGAACTCAGGGACAGGTCACGATACAATTGGTCCTCTAGTGAAGTCACGGTGATGTCTAGGTCATAAGGACTAATGGTGTACAACTATACCATAGATATCTCTACTCGACTATTGAGAACCACTTAGAGATTTATAGGGTGAGGGAGTTCAGTGAACTCGTCAACTTACGAGCACCCACTTATGCATGCCGATATCACAATACCGTTTACTGATGAGATGCAGTAGACATACACTAGGTGCTAGTCTCTTAATGGGAAAGGCCGATATCCTCATTGGTGGCATAACACTTCGACTAGGAACACGTTTAACAGTTATAATACTAAAGTAAATATCTCACGATCCTAAAGTTCAATTACTAGTACTTGTAATAACTTTAAGGACTATATCTATGTTTGAGACAAAGGGACAAAGATATAGAATGTCAAGGTGTTTTTTTTATCATTAATTTAAGGTTTATTTATTACAAGAATAAATGGAAAGACCACAGCCATATGTTGGCTTGTTGGTCACCTAATCTAGCAGACAAATCCATGCGAGCACCCATTCTAGAGATATTACCAAATACAACTCATCGTTTCTGTATGTGGCATATTTTGCAAAAAGTTTGACAATATTTAGTTCAATAAGTATCCTTCTTTTCAAGGAGATTTTCACCATTTGCATTCACAATACATTGACAATTAAAGAGTTTGAACAAAAATAGATGGAAAGTATGAGTTTCAGGAGAATGGGTGGCTAATTAAGTTATATGGGCAGCGTGAACGATGGATCCCAGCATGTACGTTTTGTGCCGGCATTTCAGCAACACAAAGAAGTGAGAGTATGAATAATTTTTTTAAGGGGTTCGTTCGTTCAAGCACATTAGTAAGTGACTTTGTCCATCAATATAAGAAAGTATTGGATTCAAAATATATTAAAGAGAAAGAAAAATTTTGAAAACAAAAAAATACAAAGCCACTTTTGAAGACATATTACAAAATGGAAACTGATGCAGCTGAAATCTATACCAGAAAATTATTTTTGATGTTTCAGGAAGAATTATTTTCATGTCAAAGATACGTGTTTCCTAAATATTTTCAGGATGGGATAAAGAAAAGTTATCTTGTCATGCCAAAGGGAGAGAAAAAACCGGCATATGAAGTAATGTTGGACATAACTGAAAAGAATGCAGTGTGTTCGTGTCGTTTGTTTGAATTTGTTGGCATCCTTTGTAGACATCTTGCAATTTTTGTGAAAGAATCTCTCATCAATTCCTTACCGCACCAGTACGTTCTACAAAGATGGACAATAAATGCCGAGTCAAGTACCTTACAAGAAAATGGTGGTGAGTATCATGATGCAAGATGATCGTCAAATTTCTTCTACCTTGAGAAGGAATAATTTAATGATCCTTTTTCTAGAAGTTGTTGAAAAAGGACAAAAAATACAGAGAAAACATGATTATCTAGCACTTGCCTTACAAAAGACTCACTTTGAGCTCTTAAATTTGGACGATGAGAGCGACGGAACCCAACTTCATGGTGACTGCGATTCTGAAAAGCTGCACGACAATAGTGGAAAACAATTATCTAATATATCAGTTACTTTGATAGATCCAGCACATGTTTCTTCAAATGGACGACCCAAGTCCTTAATGCATAAACACCCCATGGAAACTCAAGTAGGGAAAAAAAAGAAGATGTAGTATTTGCAAACAAGCGGGGCACATCAAAACCAGTTGTTCATCACATAAACAATCATGGTAAGTATGTATTATTTTATTATTCTAAATTTATATGCGTCAGTTAATTATTTATTTTATTCTCATTTTTAGGTTGAATATTGTTCAGTGTTGAAAATTGGTTGCACATGTCCAAAAAGTGCAGTGTCCTTTGAAATTTAATGATGAGACACACTATGATCAATTTTTTTTTTTCTTTCTGTTAAGTGATTATTTTGTTAAGAGCTATGAGTTGATTCATATGTATCGGTAACAAAAATGGTGGGTGGTCGAATATGAGTATTTAGTATTCAAAATTTTCAGTTTCACTTAACTTTTATGATTTTAAATAGCTTGGGTTTCAACTACGAATGTTTATGCCATAAAAGAAAAAGAAATACACGAACATATATGCACACACATGTTATGAATACAATTAAAAACGAATGATTTTGACACGTAATATATGTGTTTGTGATAGTCTCATGAACATATAATTTTGTTATTAAACTTTTAGAAGCAAAATTGAAAATAGAATTGAGTTAAATGATAAGAATATTACTTTAGTTTTTTGAGTAAATTTAATTAACTAAGTATAGGCTATTTTGTTCGGCTGTATTCTCTTGAATTATTTGTTTCAATCCCTTTTTACTATTAATTTTTTATGTTGTAATTATTATACACTATATTAATACATAATATAATATTATTTGTTGAGTTTAATATTTACTAGCATTTTTTCCCCGTGCGATGCACGGGATATTATTTCAAAAGTGAAAGAAATAATTAGTAAAATTTAATAATGTAGTATTATTCATATTTTATATAACATTGGTTTTTTTAAATCTTACATATGAAGATTTATAATCCAAATATATAGATTAAGATTTAAAAAATCGTATTTCTATCTTTATCTCTTACGATTTGAGATATATTGATGAAAAATCGGAGATTGGTAATTGTTAAAAATTATAGTTAGAAATTAGTAGAAAAAAATATTAAAAATATATAATTACAGAAATACCCATTAGGGTTTTTTAGGGTTGCCCACCGTTTCTTTCTTTTATATATAAGATAATTACAGAAATACCATTAGGGATTTTAAGGGTTGCCCAGCGTTTCTTTCTTTTATATATAAAATATGTAAATAGTTACTTTGGAAATTGAGGGACCAAATCCCACAAATCTCTCATTCTCTCTCAAATACATAATAGAAAACTGCAAACTGCAATTTATAACTTAAAATAACACAAACAATAAACAACAAAGCATAGAATAAAAAACAAACAGTAAACATCAATACAAGTAGCCACTATATATGATCTTATACGAGATTTGTCCATAATTCTTACAGAATTAATCGGAAATTCGTTCAAATTTCAACTAATGATATATAGTGTCCTTATGTTCTACTTCTCTCACTACAATCTTCTGCAGGTATTCCGTATTTCAATAAGTTATTTGCAAGAGAAATTACGATCAACTTGATGATATGTATTAAGATATATTATAAAAGTTTGTTATTCAAATTTTGGACAAATATTAGAACTTCGATCAACTTTTTGAAGTTACAAGCATATCATTGGGCTCCTTTGAACTACACCTAACCTGATATTTCTACAAGCCATTGGATATTACAACTACTTTCTTAAAGTTTATTTTTGATTTACCAGAAAATCTGCAAAAACCGAACGAGCAAAATCATATCAACTTAAATAAAAAATTGTCCTCAATTAAAAAGGATCCCATCTAACCTAACTATTTTCCTACCTAAGATATATAATTAGTTATGTTCATTCAATCCAATTCTTAATCTGAGGGGAAAAAAAAGGAAAAACCAAATTGCCAATTGAACTTGTGATAACTCAAATTGCTGCCTAAGTAATTATTCTATAGTTACAAAATGAACTATGTGCAAATTAAATCAAGATGAAGTAGGTCCCCTAATCACCTTGTATGAATTTTTGAACCGAATACTATGCTTCCGTTGTCCAGTACAATAAGAGGTTTCTTTCCGTAAAAGTTTGCCAAACTTGTTTTGCAAGCATAGCAATGTTAAACATATCATATCTCTAAATCCTAGTCGACTAGTCCTTTGCATAATCGCCAATGGGATACGTAATTGTCAGGTGCTCCATAACATGAGCCCAATGAATCCGATAATTAATTCAAAAGGCTATTCCAACACTTAAATCCAACTCCATTCTAAGGTGGCTTTCAAAAACTCTGCTATAATTATATATATTCTAGAATAGTTCTAGGATATCCCTTTCTAAATATCTGGATATGAATTCCCTGTATAATCATTTTCCACTGCACTGTTGCAACGTAGGAGTAAAGTGATCTTATTCATTCACTAGATTTGATTTAGTATAAATAGGGACTTAGCTCATTTGTACAAACCATTGGAGAATCTAAGACTTTCTAATATTGGAGCATTCTATGTTTTTTCTTAATACACTTGAATCTTGATATCTAAGACCTTATATAGAAGGAATGTACGGATTGTGATGGCTTATTTAGAAAAAAAATAAAAAAAATAGGGCACTTTACAAATAAGCCTATCAATGGGTACGTAATATAAAGGGGTCCAGATAAAAAAAAATTATAAAAAAGTTCAGACATTGCCAGAGGTTTGTAAAAGACTAAAATAACCCCTCACATTTTAATATGCTTCAATTTAATTATTTAATTTAATTTAACCACAATTTCACCCCAAATTTCACAAATTATTTAATTTTGACACAAAACACAATTTTGAGTACAATTTCACCCATCGCCACCAGTACTTAAGAAAAACATTAATCTTTAGGGACCTTATATAGAAGAAATGTAGCCGATATTTTAGACCCCTATACACCGATATTTTAGACCCCAACCATCTTTATTATTCTAGGTTTAGGGGTTATATTTTTTTGGCCAATAAGCCCATCCCTATAATATGTATTTTAAATAAAGAAAAAAATAATGTACTGGACAAATTACCCCAATCATTTACATCCAATTCTTAATTGTAACCCCAAATTAATCAATTTGACCTCAAAATCCAATTTTGACTTCTTTTTTTTTCTGAAATTATTTTGCGACGTTGAATTTTTTTCCATTTTTTTTTCTGGTCTGCTTTTTCCGCCGGCGGTTTCCGGCATTGACTTTTTCGATTTTTTTGTCTTTTGATATTTTTTTCTCCTAAAATATGTATCCATTTTTTTACGTTCGTCGCTAAACATTGACCGTAATTGTACTTTCATTAACAGTAATTACACTGTCACTAACAGGACATTAACGTAATTATGTTGTCGTTCGCAGTACATTAACTTAATTGTACTATCGTCGACAGTACATTTATGTAATTGTACTGTCGTTCACAGTACAATTAGAGTCAACGACAACATTATTATTTTTAAATTTTGTTTGATTTGTTGACAAGTCAACGTAATTATATTACTGTCATTGACAGTAAAATAACTGTAAACACAATAATATTATTGTTAACCACATCAATATTATTATTCTTTTGGGTTTTTTGTTTTGTTTGAATGGTTGACGGAGTAACGTAATAATATTACTGTCTACTATTGTAATATTACTGTTGTTACAGTAATACTATTGTCAACCAGATCAATATTAATTCTTTTGGCTTTTTATTATATTTACCTTTGTTGAATGGTCAACATATTAATATGACCATAATGTTACAAAATAATAATGACTTTTGTTGTGCTAACATTACTTTGTTAGAGATTCATATAGGAATATTACTTATTAAATGTAGTATAGTTAATATTACTGTGTTTAACAGTAATATAGTTAATATTACGTCAATCACAACAATATTGTTGTTTAAACGGGTCGGGGCAAAAAGATGTTACAGAATTAAAATATTGGAAAAGTCAACGGCGCAGACCGGCGGCGGAAAAATCAGGAAAAGAAAAATTGAAAAAGTTAACGTCGGAGACCGGCGTTGACCGCCGGTCAACGCCGGAAACCGACGGAAAAATCAAGAAGAAAAAAAATCGAAAAAGTCAACGCCGGAGAACGGTAGACAGGATGGAAACAAAAAAAAAAAAAGGTCTACGCCAGAGACCGGCGTCGATAGACGAAATTGTCCAGAAAATTGTGTATTGGGTCAAATTAGATAATTCGTGAAATTTGGGTCAAATTGAGGTCAGATTAAATTAAATGATGAAACTGGAGCATATTAAAATGTGAGGGGCTACTTTAGTCTTTTACAAACATCTAGACAGTGTGTGGACTTTTTGGTAAAAAAAAATTTTTATCTAGACCCCTTTACAAATAAATATCCATTGATGGACTTATTTATAAAGTGTTCAAATAAAAAAGTTATAGATTTGGATTTAAAAGTTAAATTTATAATTCACATATATTACAAATACATAACAATAAATTAAAATAAAATTGCATATGGGAATGGGAATCATGTATTTATTTCAAGCGATTATTTTAGGACCCCATATGCAAATTATATAGGGGTAATATGCTAAGAGCCCCTCAAATCAAACCTAATTTGAACTAAATGACAACCTTAAATTTAATCTTTTAATTAAATCCCTATTTTCAAATAATATATGAGCCACATCCTTTAATTTTTTTAATCCCTAGTTTGCCCTTATACCATAAATATAATATCTATATATTCACGTTTCTCCAACTTATCAGATATATTTCTCTTATTTTCTTTTCTCTCTACTTTTCTCTCGTTCTCTTTCTCTCGTTTTTTTCCCTCTCTCAATCTCTATCTCTCCACATCTCTCTCGCCGCTTAGTAATGATGGGGCTGGTGACGGCGGCCATGGACGGTGGCTATGGTCGGTGGGTTCTGGTAGCAGAGAACAAAAGATCTGCAAATTCCGGCGATGGATCGAGAGGGTTTGGTGGAGGGGGCGGCGGCCGGTGAAGGCGACAATGGCGAGTGGAGGCGGCAGCCGCCGGTG
>NW_012194999.1:436060-518734 GCF_000504015.1 Erythranthe guttata | reverse complement strand
GGAAACAATTAAAGAAATTTTTATATTGTGTATAAAACGCTCCATGAAGACGAGAAAGAGGGAGACAAACGGATATTTTGAAGAAAAAAAAGTATAGATGAAAATATTAAATGCATAATAATTAAAATGATAAATGCAGTTTGGAATTTACTTAATGAATATTTCAAATTTGTGAGTGGAGGGGCATTTTTGGAATGAATTTTATAAAGGATGTGAAACAAATGTTTATTTAGACTTGTCCTTCAGTTCAAATAAGTTTTTTCACCAGGGACCTATATCCTAAGACTTCAATTATATATAACTAACCACCAAGGGGATTACACCTTGGTGCAAACCCCCTTATTCTTTATAATAATTTAACATACCCCATAAGCCAATTTGAAGTACCTATAATACCGTTTTTAATCAGTTTTAAACCCTGACCAACTCATATCGGTCTCTCTCTCTCTCTCTTTCTCTCTCAACTTCCATATCCAAATCCCATCCCCCAATGTCTGCAACCGGCGATGTTGCTTCCTGGAGTCATAACTCTCTCTCTAGTGGTGGGAATTCAATGGTTTACTACCGTTGGATGCCTCTCGTCGAGATCTAACTTTTGGTGATAATTTCATTATGTTTGGTACGTTGAATCTGTTTCGGCAATTGTTTTTCAGTCGACACGTATTTCGCCGACGGTGAGTCTTTCTGGAGGAGTAATTTGTGTTACGGCAGTCGGAATTTTACGGGCTACCCACCGTTGGATTCTTCTCGTCGATATCTATATTTTTACGGTAATTTATTTCATTTTTTTTTGTAAATTTTGTTTCTATAATTTTTTTCATTTGCGAGCGCGGAACCTTGGGTGGTTGGCGGCAACTTGGATTTTTGTAGGAGGCGCTTGGGGTGAAGAGTCATTGTTGGTTTGTCCTAAAATTCGTAGCATTTCGCAGCTATGGCATCTCTCTCTCTCTCTCTCTCTCTCTCTCTCTCTCTCTCTCTCTCTCTCTCTCTCTCTCTCTCTCTCTCTCTCTCCAGATCTGAAAATACAGTTTCAGATCTGAACAACAACAGTAACATGACTATAGTCATATTCGAATACGGCTATTGTCATATTCATGTATTTTTTCGAATATGACTCATGTAGTCATATTCGAATATGACTATTGTTGAATATGATTGTAGTCATATTCGAATATGTTTAATTTTTTCGTTTCAAGTTGACTTATAATAACAAGATTCAAATTGTGATTTTTTGTGTGGATGCTGATTGAATTATTTTCGTAAACAATAGGGTATCTTAGTTGTTTTATATAATTAGGTAAACATGACTGTACCGCACTATAAAATCGGAATTTTGAAGTTAAAAATGTAAAAAATAAAGAAATAATATGATTACAGTTGATATAGTCACATATAGTCATATCCAACTATAGTCATATTCGGCTTTAATCACATATAGTTATATTCAACTATTAATTTGTTTCCAGGGAGCAAAGTGCCAAAATTGTATATATCAAGGATGCAAAGTGGGATTAGGCCTTTTTTTGTGGAGCCTATCTTTGTTAATTCAGAGCAATTAATTTAGGGTTAAAGATCTTTTTACACAGTCGGACAACAGAGAAAAAAATACATAAACAAACGCCGGTGTTTTTTTTTCTCGAATCCAAGAGAAAAATAAGTGGATTATTTGCATAACTAAATATTAAAGATCGATTTCAAATTCAATTTTTTCCTTTAAATTTGCTGTGATTGAGAGTAATATTAACTATATTACTATCAAACACAGTAAAATTAACTATACACAAGCAGCTCGAAAGAAAATTTCTATCACAAGCAATAGCCGAAAGAAGAAGAAAGCCGAAGCAATGATCGACAATATTATTCCACCAGACGGGAAACGAAAACAACTGTGCTTGAGGGACAAGGATCTTATATCAACGGCGGAGACTGTTGGGGCAGTCCCGCCGACTTCAATGGGTTGCTTATACTGAAATTGTCAAGGGTTAGGAGTTCCCTTAACATTTCATGTGCTCGAAGACATGCTCCGGAAATATAACCCCTCACTGGTGTTTCTCTCGGAAGCATGGGCAACATCACAACTACTTGACAGATTGAAACAAAGATGGAATATGCATGGAGTCGGTGTAGATAAAGTTGGAAAGTCGGGTGGGCTTGCTATGCTCTGGCAGAGAGAGTTGGTGGTCAACTTGAGGAGTTTGTCAAGCAATCACATTGACGTGGATGTCCAGGGAGGTAATGGAATCGAAAATTAGTGGGCCACTGGGTTTTATGGTTTCGGGGACCAAGGAAATCGATACCGATCTTGGGATCGTCAGAAGCATCAACAGTCAGGATAACAAGGCTTGGGTTGTAGGTGGAGACTTTAATGAGATTCTTTCCAACTTCGAGAAAGAAGGTGGAAATGCTAAATTGCCAAGTCAAATTTCAAACTTTCGTGAAGCCTTGGAAGACTGTAATCTCTCGGATCTTGGTTTCTCGGGTTTTCCGTTCACCTGGTCGAATAACCGTAAAGATCCGAATACAGTGAGATGCCGCCTTGACCGTGTTTGTGCAAATGGATTATGATCTGACTTGTTCCCCTCAACGCAGGTGCAGCACCTTGACTACCTTGGATCTGACCAAGAGCCTATTATTATGTACCTTAAAGCCGTTTCCACGGCGCCCTCGTATAGGAGAAAACAACCATTCGATTTGAAGCGACGAGGATTAAACGAGATGACTGTGAGGAAGTTATTAAACAAAGTTGGATTGGGGGTATAAATGGGGATCCTATGGCAGATATTATGCAAAAGAAGGAAGGTTGCACAGTTGCGTTGATAAATCGGAGTAGAGCGGTGGTCAAGCAACCTAAATCCCGTATTGAAAGAATACACAAACAACTTCATGCTCAGATAGGTGTGCAAACCGAGGCGAGTAAGGCTGAAAAAACATCTCTCCAATCAGAACTGGAACAATTGTATGATGAATGGGACTTATATTGGCAGCAACGGAGTAAAGTTCAATGGATGAAAGAGGGAGATTGTAATTCCAAATTTTTCCACGCAAAGGCAACAATTTGGAAGAAGACGAACTGGGTTAATAAACTGAGATACAACAGCGGCCATTGGCGTGAAAGTAGGGAGGATATCGAACATATTCAGATCAAACAATCCGAGAGAGGTTGCGATTAAGGAGATGCTAGAGGCGATTGAGCAAAGGATTACAGGAGCGGCAAAACAAATTCTTTCCATTCCTTTTACGGCAGATGAGGTAACCCATGCTATTTCTCAAATGGCACCTCTTGAATCCCCTGAACCGGATGGTTTACCTGTTGTTTTTCATACAAAATATTGGGATATACTAGGCTCAGATGTCATAAAATGCATCTTAGATTTCCTTAACAATAAAAACCTTCCCTCTTCTTTTAATTTCACTTTCATTGTCCTCATTCCAAAAGTGAAAACCCCTGAACGTATCAGTGAATATAGGCCCATTATTCTGTAAAACGTTATACATAAATTTGGGTCCAAAGTTATCGCTAATCCGCTTTAATTAGTGTTTAATGACATTATTTCTCCAACTCAATCAGCTTTTGTCCCTAAACATCTTATTACTGATAACATCTTAGTAGCCTTCGAAGTTAATCATTTCATTAAATATAGTCTTAATAAAAAGGCGAATTTTATGGCTATTTGGATATTAGTAAAACATACGATCGGGTTGAATGACTCTTTTTGAGGAAAATTTTATGTCGTTTGGGTTTCCATGCTTCTCTTTTTGATCTGATCATGTTATGTGTCTCTTCGGTCTCTTACTCCTTCTTGTTTAATGGATCTCAGTTCGGGTTTCTCAAACCCACAAGAGGGCTCTGCCAAGGCGACCCCCTATCTCCATATATGTTTATCTGCTGTACAGAAGCCCTCATTGCTATGTTTCACAAAGAAGAAGCTGCCGGAAATCTGCATGGAGTACGGGTGGCCCCATCTGCGCCTATAATATCTAATCTTTGTTTTGCAGATGATATTTTATTCTTTTGCAAAGCACATGAAACCAATACCTTAACTCTGAAGAACATTTTACATAAATATGCGGTGGCCTCGGGGCAAGAGATAAACCTTGATAAGTCCACAATGACTTTTAGTCCGTCTACGCCCGCGATAACCCGGGACACTATTTCCCGAATTCTCGGTTTTCGAGTGGTAGATAGCCACGACAAGTATATTGGTATGCCGGCTTCTTTGGGAAGGACGAAAAAGGAGATGTTTAGCTACCTACGAGAGAGAATGTGGGCCAAGATCAAAGGATGGAGTGAGAGGCATTTACCAAAGGCGCGTAAAGAGGTGATGATCAAGGCAATGCTCCAGGCAATACCGGCTTATACAATGAGTTGTTTCCTGCTTCCCCAAAATGTTATTACGGAGCTCGAATCAGTTATTCAAAAATGCTGGTGGGGTAATGGAAAAAATAAACGCATGGTTGGCTTGGCGAATATTGTGTATGGCAAAGGAATATGGAGGTCTTGGCTTTAGAGACCTGCGGACTTTTAATTTGGCACATTTGGCGAAACAGGCGTGGCGGATTTGGACTCAACCCAACCTCATTTTATCTCGAATCCCTAAAGCGCGATACTTTCCGAATGGGGATATATGGTCTGCAAGTTTAGGATCACGACCCTCTGCAACCTGGCGGGGTATTTTAAAGGCTCGTTCATTTTTGTCTATGGATGTGAAGGTCAGAATTGGCGATGGAAGTACAACCTCAATATGGTATGATTTGTGGTTGCCAGAGGCTGGAGGTAGAATCATCACGAAGAGACCTGTACACACAAGCTTCCCCGACAAAGTGCGCGATCTCATAATCCCTTCAACTCGGTCCTGGAATGTGTCACTTATTAAAGAATCCTTTTGGTCGATTGATGTTCAACGTATTTTGTTTGTTCCAATTGGAAGTAGTCATGCTAAGGATAGACTTATTTGGGGTCTTACGAAGGATGGACGCTTCTCCGTTAAGTCCTGCTATCACAGCATTTTAATGAGGGATGAGCAACGAGATTCATCAAATGGAGGTTGTGCTAGAAACTAGAAGTTTATATGGAAGCTTCAGATTCCGCCAAAAAATCGTCTCTTCTTCTGGAGAGCTTGTACATGCATTTTACCGAACAACCGTGAGCTTTTCCGTTGCAAAATTATCTATTCTCCCTTCTGTAACTTTTGCAGGGATAAAATCGAAACGACGGTCCATATTTTCCAAAACTGCAGCGGCATTTCTTGTGTATGGGCAGGCCATCCCTTCAACTTGTATCGCTTGGGTAAATTTCCAAACATGTGGGGCTGGTTGGAATTTTTGGAAAAGAGACTGACTAAGGACCTATTTCTCTTGGCGACAGTGGTGATTTGGAAAGCGTGGGAGAGCCGAAACAAAGAAGAGAACAGGGAGATGGGTATCCAGTATGTTGATTTACCATCATGGGCATCGGCGTATCAGCAAGCCCAGCTGATTCATACCCCACTAAAACAGCAACCTTACAGAACGGCATGGACTCCCCCGAACCAAGGTGTCGTGAAAGTCAATTTCGACGTCGCTTTTCCAACGGGCAAGGACTTCTACAGAACGGCTATTGTGACAAGAGATTCAAATGGAAAGTGTATCTGTGGAGCATTGGCAAATTCTCGGGCCGCCCTACCGCCGTGGAAGGCGAAGCCCACGCAGCTCTCGTTATTCCTTGAAAGCGACTCGTTAGAGATAATGGAAGCCTTACGTCGGAAAGAGGCATCTGATTCTTCCTTTGGTGCCTATATTGAAGACTGTTCTAATTTACTTCACTATTTTTCTTTCTGTTCTTTTGGTTTTATTAAAAGACAAGGCAATTGTCTTGTCCATGCACTTGCTTAAATGGACGATTTCGTCTATGTTGAGGGTGATACTCTTCCTTTTGAAGTGGCTTCCTATGCCTAATAAAAGTCATTTTAAAAAATAAAAAAATAACTATACTATAGTTTAACACAATAATATTGTTATATTAATCTCTAGCACAGTAATATTAAGACACAAAACTTATTATTATTGTGTAATAGCGTAATATTAATATGTTGACCGTTCAACAAAGGTAAACATAATAAAAGGCCAAAAGAATTAATATAACTGTGAGTGACAATAATATTACTATAACAACAGTAATATTACCGTCAGTCACATTAATATTATTATGTTTACAGTAATATTATTATGTTTACAGTAATATTTAGGGGTGTGAACGAGCCGAGCTCGAGCCGAGCTCGCCTCTTTTGGCTGGCTCGAGCTCGAGTTTATTTTGTCGAGCTCGAGCTCGTCGAGTTCTTCTTTTTCTGGCTCGAGCTCGAGCTCGTGTTAATTTTGTCGAGCTCGAGCTCGAGCCCAATCCCTTTTTTTTTTTTTCTTTTTTTAAATATTATTTTATTATTATTTTATTATTAAAAAATATTTTAAAAAAATTACAAAATAAACACAAAATTGTGATTATATATTTTTTTAATATTTGTATTTATTTCTATAATATTTTATATTATTATACATTTTGAAATAAAAATAACATATAAAAAATAAAAAAAATAAAAAAAATAAAAAAAATAAAAAAATATTAATAAATCCGGCTCGCGAGCCGGCTCGCGAGCTGATGAACAACTAAAATCGGGCTCGAGCTCGGCTCGTCAGAAAGCTCGAGCTCGCGAGCTCGAGCTCGAGCTCGAAAACCTCGAGTCCGAGTTCGAGCTTTTTACGAGCCGGTTCGTCGAGCTCACGAGCCGGCTCGGCTCGTTTACCACCCCTAGTAATATTACAATAATAAACAGTAATATTATTACGTTACTCCATGAATAACTCAAACAAAACAAAAAAACCCAAAAAAATAATAATATTGATGTAGTTGACAATAATATTATTGTGTTTACAGTTATTTACTGTAAACGACAGTAATATAATTACGTTGACTTGTCAACAAATCAAAGAAATTGAAAAGTCAACGCCGGAGATCGGCAGTAAAATATATTTTTTGAAAAAAAAATGCTTTTTAAAAAAAAAGTCGAATTGGATTTTTGTGGTCAAAATTGATTAAATTGGGGTTACAATTAAAAATTAGGTGTAAAAGTTTGGGGGTAATTTTGTCATATACATGAATTTTTCATTTATTTATGATAAATATTAAAGGGATGGACTTATTGGCGAAAGAAATATAACCCATAAACCTAAAATAATAAAGATAGTTTGTTAAGGACTTATGCACTAAAGCCCCTTCTTGAATAGTTCTAGGATATTCGTTTTGAAATATCTAGATATGAATGCTCTAGATAATTATTTTACACTGCACCGTAGAAGCAAAATGATCTTATTCATCCAGTAGCTCAGATTTTAATATAAATAGGGACTTAAATCATTTGTATAAACCATTGGAGAATTTAAGACTTTCAAGCAGCATTCTATATATTCTGAATACAGAAACTCACTTAAGTTCTCCTTTAAACATTGCACTGTCTGCAATCTAGGTTGAGGCCCACCTTATTTTCTTCGCACAGTCCAAAGTTCCGTAAACGCAAAATGAGTACGTGGTCAAGCTCAATGTTTATAAATATTAAAATTATATAGGTATATTTATTAAATTTAATAATCTATTAATATATAATATTCACATATTTTAAAAGGACAAATTAGATATAACCCCAATAAGAAGAAATTAAATGCATATATGTCTAGTCCAAAAACACCACCATTCCCTAGGTTTATTTTCTCTAAAATACCGTTTATGATATAATTTAAATCACTTTGGGTCATTCAACTCTCTTATTACGAGTGGTGGACTTCAAAATTGAATTAGGAGTCCAAATTGATTAATTGTTGATATTGGGCCTAAATTAGAATTTAAATCATAAAATTGGAGTTGAATTGACATTTCAATATGTTAGGATAATCTTAATATATAAAAAAAAGTTTTCCTCATTAGCAAATAAATTTAAATGAGATAGATATACTTGCAACACAAAGAAGTAGAGTATCCCTTTTTTAAAGTGTGTTTGTGAGGATTTTTTTGGCAATTCACCTATTCTAAAAAGATATTATATACATTAAAATATTTTTTATTGTCAATTTTATTTCAATGGAATTGTGCATTAGAAAATAGTATCGCATTTAACAACTTTACATATATGTCATAGTCCGTATCCGGTACGACGGTATCACATTTTATATAATGGACAATGATAAGAAGAACTAACATGCAATGGGAACTAATGCACATGTAATTAAAAATCCTAAAAGTTATTTGTCTCTTTAAATTTTGAATTGGACATGTATATAGTTACTATAATCTTATATATAAAAGAAAGAAACGCTAGGCAATCCTAAGAAACGTTAATTGTATTTTAATAATTATTTATTTTTAATATTTTTTATGTACTAATTTTCTAATTATATTTTTCAACAATTATTAAAATTGACACTGAACCATGAAGAATCCATGCGGCTTCAATCTCCTATTTTTCGTCAATATATCTCAAATCTTAAGAGATAAAGATAGAAATTCGATTTGTTAAATTTTAACTTATTTGTTTGGATTATAATTCTTACTACGTAAAAAAACTAATGTTACATAAAATATGAATAGTATTTTCTTAAATTTTATTATGTTAGTGTATTATATTTTTATTGTTATCTATTAAATTGATTATTTTCTTTCACTTTTAAAATACGATCCCGTGCGATCCCGTGCATCGCACGGGAAAAGAAATGCTAGTTATTATAAAACAATTTGTGTTAATTTTACTCCCTCCATGATTCAATCTTTTAGAAAATATTCCCTAAAAAGGTATTTATTATTAATAATATATGTGGAGTTTTTTTCAAAAATTCAGAATAGAAAAAAATGATTCTTTTTACAATTTACATTTTATCACTAGTAGAAAAATAGTTTTTTACTATGATTTTTTTCTACCGAAACAAAATGTATATTATACTAAAGGACAATCTTGAAGTCGTACTAAATACTAGGAATCACCGTAGCAAAAAACTATCAGCAGCTACAGCCATTTACCGTATCAAAGTTTTTGTGACGTCCGTATATGCTACGGGAAGAATTAATAGCAAAATGCGTAACAAAAATCTTTTTACTACGAATTTAGTACATTTTACTACGATAAATGATAGTAATAAAAAACTATTTTTCCACTACTGTATCTTCTCTTCAATTATCTTTATCGTTCCTGTTAGAGATACATTTAAAGCATAATTACATATATAATAATTTTACCGAGTGTAGTATGAAACAAACCATTATTATTTAAAATATGTACTATTGATTAAGTTGCACATGTGAACTCACCAATTTGTATTACATACAAACTGCAGAAAGTTCTGGAACCTTCTTCACCATGTGACTTCTTTAGCAACATAGTAATAATTGAATCGCCTTGTGTGGATGCAATTTTGCATCACGTGAACTACTTCAAAACTTTGAGATTTTTTTTCTACACCAATCCTATATATTATTACCTTTTTGACATTTACAAAATTTTTGGATTTCAAAAAATTAATTCCAATTCATTTTCCAAAAACTTAGCAAAAAATTAAGAGTTGCAGTTTTGAATTTTAAATGAAAAAACTTGTTCCAAGATTGAAAATTTTCTCAATTAAGGATTCAGAAATTATATTTTTTATTCATACATGTTATAATATATGAAATGCTATTTACGGTTACAAAATTGCTATTTGCGGTTTTTCACAAAACCCCCCAAAATTTTTCAAAAAAATCAAAAAACCCCCCAAACTACAAATAGTAAGAAAAAAAAATCGAAAATTCAAAATCAAGCTTGAAGAAGGGTTGGGCTTCGATTTTTTGATGTAATTTCGACTCTTTTATGTGCAATATGCATTGGGTAGATCGATTACGGAACCAATTTCATGTTAAAAAGCCCTACAAATCGATTTGTATGGCTTTTTTTTCGCAAAAAAATGTTCGAACTCCCAAGATGGGCACCCAAGGCGTGTACGAACGCCCGTTCCGGGCGTTCTTACACGCCTTGGGCGCCCATCTTGGGCGTTCGAATATTAAAAAAAAAAAAATTGCACTGGACGCTCAACTCGGGCGCCCAAATGCAGCTTGCACGCCCAACTTGGGCGTGCACTGCATGAATGGCCGCCCAAGTTGGGCTTTTACGCGTTTTGGGGGGGGGTTGGATTTTTTGGGAAGTTTTGGGGTTTTAGTGAAATAAAGTGTTTTTTTGGGGGATTTAGTTATAAACCGCAAATAGCAACTTTCAAACCGCAAATAACAATTCCCTAAAATATGCATAATAATAAAATAAAAACGGATTGCGAATGGGAATCATGTATATATAAACTTCAATTCCAATCCACATACCATCGGAAAAATAAAAAAAATAACAATTAATATTTTTTGGAATTTATTCGTAAAGAAAAATATTGTTCTAAAATCAAAAAAATCGAATTGAAGTTGAAAAAGTTCGGGAAACTCGCGCAAATTTCCAGCCTAAACCCTAATGATATGTTAGTTTGCTTATCTTCTATTTCTCTTTCGATAGGTATTTCTTTTAGTTCTTTGCAAAAAGAGAAATTACGATCAACTTGATAATATAAATTAAGATAAACTTTAAAATTTGATCGAATTATTACTTTTGAAGTTACAAGCACTCAAAACCAAATTCATATATGGGCAATTCATATATAAATAAATAAAAATCATTATAAAAAACCAACAACTTTAATCATAAATTGTCCTAAATAAAGGATCTCATTGGATGCTACAACTGGTTATTTACACTGGGTGGATTTGAATCGTAAATTTGATTAAATAACTATCCAGTAAACACACATACACATGGGTGTGTGCGTGATTATGTGTAGATCTACGACTCAAATTGAATTAGTGTAAATAACCAAGTGTAATATCTAGTTTCCCGAAATCACATCCGGCCTAAATTTGTTCTAACTTAAGATAAACTAGTCATGCAGATTAAACTTTCTGACTTAAATTGCTGCCAAAAAAAATATTTCTATCCTTACAAAAATACTATGTGCAATCAAGAAGACGCAGGAATCCATTGATCGCCTTGTAAGAAATTCTGAACCGTATACGCGTAAGCACGCTCCGCCGGTATAACCGAACTCCAATTAACGCGCTTACTCGTATCAGAACCGGGCCCACTATTCTCAAATTCACCGTAATAAAGTGTCTTCAACGCGAAATCGCCATCCCAAATCATCCATCCATCGGGTGCAATAAGAGACCCCAAAGTACAACCGATAAAAACCGTTCTAGAATATAGCTTCCAAGGCCTACCTAGGTAATTCTTGTGCACGCTAGGATTGCTGTTGTACAACGCCACGTAATCATCCGTGCCGTTGATTACGCAGTTTTGAAATACGAATCCGGTCGACTGTGACGGATCGATTCTGCCTTGGGCGGTGACCGCATTGTTCTCTCCCTTCTCGGGATCGATTTGGCGGGGGGAGATTAGTATTAGGCAGTCTTGAAAGAAGGAAGCTGAGTTTCCGAATATGAAATCGATGTTGCCTTGGATGCGGCACGACTTGTAATATTGACGTAAGCTGTGGGCGTAAAGGGTATCTTGATTCCCGATGAATTCGCAGTTTTCTATTACCGAGAGATCGCTGTCTGATCGGAATGCAACGGCTTGGTAAGCACCGGGGCCCGCTGTGTTCTGGATTGTGAGTCCACTCGCCATGAATCCATCGCCAAGAACACCTTTTGTTTTTTAATTAGAGAATTAAATGTTAGACAATCTATTTATACAATCAAATGTGTCTATGCAAATTATTTAAAATACAATTAAATGTGACTATGCAAAAACAATTTTTTCTTTAAAATAGTTTCTTTTTTTTTTTTTTTTTTGATAAGAAAAATAGTTTCTGTTTCATTTCATTACAATCCGCATTATTTTCCTCGTCGCTATGGACTAAGAGGATGGAAATCGGATCGATCGGACCGAAATTAGCAATTTTGGAAAAATTTCGATTTTTCTTTTTGGGAAGTGAAAAACTAATTCAAATTTTGTTCCAAAAAAGTTTCCTAAAAGAATCGAAAATTGGAAGGAAAAATCTTGTTCACCGGAATTTTATGGGATCCAAATCACCGGAAATCTGAAATTTCATTTTTTTTTTAAATTCACCAAAATATATAAATTGGATAATAATATTGATACTATAAGTACAGTTTTCGGAAAAATGTTGGAATTTCTGGAATCTTGAAAATTAATTCAGAATCTCATTTCTATTTCAATTTCGATTAAAAAAACAAATTGAAAAAAAAAATCGGAATATTTTAATTTGAAGTGAAAAATATAGTTCCAAAATCAAAAAAAATCGGATTAGATGAGAATTATTTGCATGTTCTGGCTGTTCATACATATAACATGTGAAACAAGAGTTGTGCTTAGTGTAGAGATGATTATTATTGCAAAACAAGATTAGTAAAAAAATTAATTAATATAAACACACAATTAAGGGACATAATAAAAGAATAACAACATTTATACAACTAACTCACCGACAGTGGCGGAGTTGTAGGTGGACACCCCCAGTAGCCCCACATTCAGGGAACCTGTAATTACCGTTTTGCCCATCCCATCTCCCAAGAAAACCACGTTCCTCTTCTCCAACGGAATCCGAACCGTTTCCTCATAAACCCCGGTTTTTATCCATATCACGAACCGGCTACCCGACCCGTCATTATCCGGGGCGGCATCCACTCCCTCCTGCACCGTCGCGTAATCACACCCACCCCCGCCGCCGCACACCGTCACGTTCTCCTTCAGCCCGGGCGGCACGCCGCCCACGAACCCGGGAGAGTCCGACCCGGGCTCCCAGAACCCGTCCCGCTCCGTTTTGGGCGGGCCCCACGACCCGATTCCGTCGCGGTAAACGTCGTAGTTGACCATCATCCCGAGCGCGTCGCTGGTGGATGGGATGAGCGAGTAGTAGAAGAACGACATCGTTTGGCCCACGAGGGGCGTGTCGTTCACGCTCTTGAAACCCGACCAGCACCCGTACTGGTAGGCCAACGCCGCGCCCGTCCATGCACGCGCGTCCTTGAACCCGCCACGTGTCAGCGCGCCGTCCACCAGATTCAACCGGTACTCGGCGTACGTCAGCACCTCCAGCCCGGTTTTCGCGGCCACCGACCGGTTTTTATCCCCTGCGGACGAGTCCAGGATATCCTGCACCATCTTCCGACCGGTTTTAAGGTTCTGCGACGCCACCCACACGGCGGATTCGATCACCTGCAAGACGGTGGCGTCTGGTGGCACGCGATTCGACTGGGTTAAGGAGGCTTGGCACGTGGTAGGGTCACGTGACGCCCTGCAGGCGAGGCTGATGATTTCTTGGTTCGAATGCGGGGCGGCGCCGGCGCTGCCGGCTGCGGCGGCGTTGGGGTGGCGGACGGCGGAGGAGGAGATGGATATGAAGAGGATTAAGGAGAGAATGGCGAGGGAGAGAAAAACCGCCATTGAAATGAAGATAAACCTCGATTTGTTAAAATGTTGAGGATTGTTTGACAGAATCGGCGATGTGGGTGAATCTGTGGGATTCTTTTCCGGCGGCATTATATTTTTAATATTTGTTTTTCTTTTCTAAAAAAATGGATGAAAATTATAATCAAGTTCTTATTTCTGAGTGTAGTAAAAAGAAAATTTGTGCAGTGGGAATGTGGATATTTTAATGGGGATTTTGGTGGGGGTGATTGATGTGTTTTGTGCATTAATGGGGGTGATTGATGTGTTTTGTTCGATGCTACACCTGGTGAAATACACCGCGTAATTATTAATCGTTGATCTGTACATAATCGAGTGTGGCTATTTAGCATTTCAATGATATTATAAAAGTTTCTTTAAATAGTTTAGTTGTTGATTTATTTTACCTCTTTTAATGTGAATCTTTATATTTTGGTCAAAAATAAAAAGATTTGAAATGATCAGAGGTGCTAATTAGGGGTGGTTATAATTTACCATATATTTTATAGAGTAATTTTTCTAATATAAATAGTTGAGTTGTTGTTTCATTTTACCTTTTTTAATGTGAATCTTTATATTTTGATCAAAAATAAAAAGATTTGAAATGATCATAGGTTCTAATGAGGGGTGATTGTAATTTGCCCTATATTTTATAGAGAAAGTTGCTAATAGGTCATAATCGCTTAAAATAAATACCGATAAGGGTACTGAAATCCCTTTTTTTCTTGTTAGAAGTTCCTTGAAATATTAGGTCATTAGATAAAAGCCTTGTGAATCATGTTTGATATGCCTAATTGGCCAAACCCAATGGGCCTACAAATTATTTACCTACTGGGCCACGAGCCCAATATCGAAGATCATTATCACCGAGGCCCAATCACCTTCAAGTAAGGTTTGGGCCCGACAATCTCAACTAAGCTATAAATAAAGGTTGGAACTCATTCCTTAAGGTACGTCCTATTAACTGAGCAATACTACAATACATATTCTCTGGACTATTTCTATGATCAGCACGTCTGACTTGAGCGTCGGAGGGGTTTCCGCCGGATCAACCCCCGGCCTAGTTCACGTGTTCTATGATCGCAGATATCTCAAAGTCATCAAGCTCGTGAGCCAGTGATCCACTCTGCCCTTCCAGCTCATCCTACTTCAACTATCTAAGGTGATCTAACTTTAGCATCATCATTTTGGCGCCGTCTGTGGGAAGGCAAACACAATCACACGTAGCGCACATGATGGCCTTGAGACATCTGCTCAGGGGAGTGTGACACTGCTAACAACCTCCCACCTTGTGGAGGCTCTGGCTTGTCACATCCTCTTCCCCATGCTAGGGATCCACTACGAGGCCTTTCTTGGATGTCCCACTAGATCCTCAACAGGATTCACTTCCTCCCGCCCCTCGATCGGTTCAGACAACCGAGAAGGCCCTTCAACGCTAGTAAGGGTTATCGACTCCCTGGGGTATACAGTGCCCCCAAAACATTTCGCTCGCCAAGGGTTATCGACTCCCTGGGGGCTTACATCTGCCCCCAAAATATTTCGTTCTCCAAGGGTTATCGACTCCCTGGGGGCTTACCTCTGACCCCAAAATATTTTATTCGCCAAGGGTTATCGACTCCTTGGGGGTTTATAGTACCGCAAAAACATTTCGTTCGCCAAGGGTTATCAACTCCCTGGGGGTTTACAAGGCCCCCAAAACATTTCGTTCGCCAAGGGTTATCGACTCCCTAGGGGTTTATAGTGCCCCCAAAATATTTCGTTCGCCAAGGGTTATCAACTCCCTGGGGGTTTATAGTGCCCTCAAAACAAAATGGAACATTATCCCACGATGAGGACCTTCAGCGTATAATCGCGGAAGATTCAACTTGTGCTACCACTGAAATAGTGGAACCATATATCGTCATAGCAGGAGCCAACGCTCCTCCTCGTGAGGCCCCACTGGGTCCTCAACATGATCAACTTCTACTTACTTCTGGAACGGTTCAGATAACCGAAGAAGACCTTCAGCGTATGATCACGGAAGATACAACTCGTGCTGCCACTGAATCAGTGGCACCATATATCGCCAAGGTTGGGCATCTCATCCCAAGGGTTCGTGATCGCCTCATCTTAAGTTGGGGGCTATCACACCCTAAAGTTGGGCATCTCATCTCAAGGGTGGTACATCCACTTACCTTTCAACCCCAAGAGGTTTTACATCTCATCAAGTAGTTCACGTCTCTACTCCAAAGATAGATAGAACATCAGCAAGGGGTGGACATCAACCACCTAAAAAAAAAAAAAATAAAGAAAAAGAAGAAGACAAAAGAAGAAGATGAAGAAGAAGAAGAAAAAAGAAAAAAAGAAAAAAGAAGAAGATGAAGAAAAAAGAAACAAAGAAAAAGAGAAGAAGAAAGAAGAAGAAAAAAGAAAAAAGAAGAAGATAATAAAAAAAAAAAAAAAGAAAAAAAAAAAAAAAGAAAAGAGGAGGAGGCGCGCGTGCCGTACACGCGTTGACCCGCGCGCGCGTCAGCAGAAGAAAACAAAAAAAAAAAGGGGAAGAGACGCGCGTGCACAGCACGCGCGCGTGGCGTACACGCGCCTGACGCGCGCGCGTCAGCAAAAATAAAAAAAATATATATAGAGAAGGGCGCGCTCACGCGCCTGGGGGGCAGCACCTGCGCGCGCCTTCCCATGCACGCGCGCGCGCCTCCCAAGGCCACCTTGGAGCGCGCTCTCCCATCTAATTGGGCACAACTTTTACTACTCTCCACCAAATTGCGCGTAGATTTCACCTCGCTTCACCAAATCGCGCGGGCATTTCAACGCGCTCCACCAAATTGCGCGAGCTCTCCAGTGCGCCTCACCATATAGCGCACGATCTCTCACAGATTAAATAAGAAATATTATTTCTCCACACCACGCCAGCAATTAAGGGTACATCACAACACCGATCTACTCTCGACACGATCTGGTACCCTTTTCGACTATGCTCCCACATCGAACCGAGAGTGGGGGGCTTGCGAAATAACCCGCTGCGAGACAACTCCCATGAGGAGACCACTCGCTCGGTACTACAACCCGCAGCGAGACAACTCCCAGGAGGAGTCAACTCGCTCGGTACTACGAACCCACAGCGAGACAACTCCCACAAGGAGCCAACTCGCTCGGTACTACGAACCCGCAGCAAGACAACTCCCACGAGGAGTCAACTCGCTCGGTACTACGAACCCGCAGCGAGACAACACCCACGAGGAGCCAACTTGCTCGGTACTACGAACCCGTAGCGAGATAACTCCCACGAGGAGCCAACTCGCTCGGTACTACGAACCCGCAGCGAGATAACTCCCACGAGGAGCCAACTCGCTCGGTACTACGAACCCACAACGAGACAACTACCACGAGGAGCCAACTCGCTCGATACTACAACCCGCAGAGAGACAACTCCCACGAGGAGCCAACTCGTTCGACACTACAAATTCGTTGCAAGACAACTCCCACGTGCAACCACCCCGCTCGATAATATTACTCACCGCGAGACAACTCCCATGAGGAGACAACTCGCCCGAAATTCACTATATAATCGCAAGCTCAAGTTAACACGATTACAACCCTAGAAGCACTTAGAGATATTATGAGATTCCATATAGCCTGGTGTTACAGGGGTTAATTTATCACCGAAATTTTCCCTTGTACGGCCTGATTTGCCCACCAAACCAGTCAGCCTTCCTCACGATTCTCTTCGCACAAAACGTACAATCACCGAGTCTTTTCAAGCCACGTAAACGAGAACAAGAGTATGCAGCGGAAATCAAACACACAAGCACGTTTACGGGCAATGCCCAACCTTTATATTAATTCCCACAACGAATACAAAGGAGACTAAGGTGCACACACAAAATCCTCACTCAGAATTGCCCAACAATTGCAATCTGAACTCTCATATGCTAGATACCTCGGATTTGTGCACTCATAGCCTAATAAATACAAGGAAAAGGTAGTTTTCACACAAAACTACCTAAGGACACATGGCAGCATACAAACATGACACTTGGCCAACTATTACAAGTATAAAGGGGCAGTTTTCATGCATTTTCAGGCCTCAACCGCTCCATAACTTCCTCAAATCCGCCCACAAGGCTGATTTCCGAAGCCCATCTTGATCGGGCGCGCCCGCGCGCGCCGAACGGCCCAAACAGCCCGGCCGGTTGCTAGACAGCCCATCTGCCTTGCCTTTTCCGCACGTTTGCTTGCCTTTACCGATACTTGCTAGTTTTTGCCCACACGGTCATCGGTCACGCCCGCTCATCGGGCTGCCTTGCTTGCCTTGCCAATTTTGCCCACACTTGTCAAGTCGTGGTCGATTTCCCTCGAACGTTCGTTTGCCCACGTTATCGGCCGCATGCCGATTATTGCCCACGCTTTGTCCGTCTTTGCTGCCGAGCAACGCCCGTGCCAGCCACAAGTAATATCGATCACCGTTCCCACTTGAATCAAGCCGATCCTTGCTTTTCTCGGCCAAGCACCCCAAATGCTTGCCGATCACCCGACCACTCATTGGCCGGTTGTGTGGCTGCCTTGTGCCAATCCCCACTTGGCACCATTTATCGGTCATGACTCGGCCACACTCGAGTCATTACCGATATCACCGATTAAGGGGGTAACACCTGGCCAGCTTGATTACTCAAATTTATCTACTTGTTTTCGATGGGTCATTCATTAAAACGTGGCCACGGTCCAAACATACTTAAGACCCACGAGGTCTAACAAGGGACACGACCCCCATAAAAAAAAAAAAAAATCTTGAGAGTCTGATCCCCTCCTCAAGTACATCACGCACAAGGCTATATGTAAACACATATAAGCAATGCGTCAAAACATTGACAATGTCGAAAAATAACAACTCCCACGAGGAGAATACTAGCTCCGTGCTACTACATTATCGTGAGACAACTTCCACGAGGACATACTCGATCAACTCTATTACCCCAGAGACAACTCCCACGAGGAGCTTACTTGATCTGTGCTACTACATTATCGTGAGACAACTCCCACGAGGAGATAACTCGATCAACACTATTACCCCGCGACGAGACAACTCCCACGAGGAGATAATTCGCTACTACATCGTCGCGGGACAAAACCGACGACTCAATTAACTTACATCGCGACAACTTGGTCGCACTATGCGCCAACGCGCATTCACGCCCCTCCGACACACGCTCCAACGCGTTATCGCACACCATCGACTACTACAATTTTTACTCTCGACACGATATGTCACCCATTTCAACATGGCCCCCACATCGAACCGAGAGTGGGGGGCTTAATGATATGCCTAATTGGCCCAATCCAATGGGCCTACAAATTATTTACCTACTGGGCCACGAGCCCAATATCGAAGATCATTATCACCGAGACCCAATCATCTTCAAGTAAGGTTTGAGCCCGACAATCTCAACTAAGCTATAAATAAAGGTTTGAACGCATTCCTTAAGGTACGTCCTATTATCTGAGCAATACGATTAACTGTATTCTCTGGACTATTTCTATGATCAGCACGTCTGACTTGAGCGTCGGAGGGGTTTCCGCCGGATCAACCCCGGCCTAGTTCACGTGTTCTATGATCGCAGGTATCTCAAGGTCATCAAGCTCGTGAGCCAGTGATCCACTCTGCCCTTCCAGCTCATCATACTTCAACTATCTAAGGTGATCTAACTTTAGCATCATCAATGTCATTTCATCTTACGCTTGATTGCAATCATTTCAATTTATACGAAGCAGAGTTTTTAATAGAGCGAAATGATGGAACATCGTAGGAGTCACCAACATTGCAAAGTTTTTTAGCGATTTTCAGTGACGTTTTGGCTTAGAGAAAAAGTACATTTTCCGAAAACTTCTGTAAATCTCCAACATGTGTTTCTGAAAATTTATCTATTTTTATGCGTAGTAAATATATTTTTAGTGTACATAAACTTTATTGCCTTCCCAATCAAACACGATTAGCTATATCGATACTCCTAAAGTTCAAAAAATTACCACAAACCCGTTGAAGTTTAATTTCGACATAACACATAATCATATTTGATTATTGATTTTTCATAAATTTTTAATATAAGCAAAAAATAATTGTTTTTTTTTTCTTTTTCTTTGTTTTATTATTACGATGTTAAAAAAACAAAGATTTTCGGGTAATGCCAATCAAAATGCTCCAATGATATCTTACTATAAATACCACTATTGTTATATACTTCTCCGTCTCATATTATATGACGATTTTGGTAGTTGTGATATATTAAAAAATTAAAAATCAATGAATATACATAGACTGTAACAAAAAATATAAGAAATCACTAATTTACTCTTCTAGTTAATTATTTATCAACTAACTAATTAAGAGCGATAAATGACAAAATTGAAAAAAATGCAATTAATATTTTAGTAAAAATATAAAGTGACAATAATTCGGGACAAGAAAAACTCTCAAAAAAACATATATTATGAAATAGAGCGAGTAGATCCGAACAGTCAACAACTTCACCATTAATTATGTCTTCATATTATTTTATTGAAAAATATTTTATTGAGATTAAGAATTCTACTTAATAGAATTAAACTTTAAAAAAATTAGTATTCAAGCTAGGTTTTTCCAACACTTTTCAACACAGAAGAGGTCTGTTATAAAGTAGAACTTCATATAAGTCAACGGTCAGCGCAGAAAAGGTTAATGTTAGAAGGAATCAAACCTTAAGGATCATTTGTATTATTTCTTAAACCAGTTCTGTCTGTAACTATACATAATTTACCTGAATTTTATACAATAGACAAAGTGTGTAAAAACTAAAAACCAGTATTCTAAAAATCGGTCGAGATGGCCGATTAATCGGTCTCCAAAGCAGAGGCGACCTAAAACTTTTATGATTTTAGTGTAAATATTTGAAAAATCGGGTTTTGTCTGTGAGACGGTACCTAACCGACTCGAATCTGATTCCCGCTTTTTACAACATTGGTAAAAACTCACTTAATTGTCCCAGCCAATCAATTGTTTACTTAATCCAGTCATGAGTTTATAATTTTTCTTTTCCAGAATTTTATTTAAAAATTACAGTAAGAAAAATGTATTTTTATGTCACATGTGTTGCTACGCAATGTTCCAAACTAGAGATGGAACTTCTAATTCTGACCAACCATTTAACTGGAACACTGAATTATTGTTCTGAGTTCTGACAGGTCAAACCATTTTTTGAATTAATTTGAATTATATTTAATTAAACTAGGCTAACTTTCATTGACTAACTAATTATTTAAGATGGTTGTTAATTGTCCGGCCATATTAACCCGAGAAAATAGATCTTAAATTTAACTTTTGGTGGATTTAAACCCTAAATCTATATATAATTATATACAACCATGTGTATTAATATGTGTGTTTATTGGGTAGTTATTTAATTAAATTTACGGTTCAAATCCATCGTTTTTGTTCCGAGCTCGCTTTTTTTTGGCAGGCTCGAGCTCGAGTCTATTTTGTCGAGCTCGAGCTCGTGTCATTTATCGAGCTCGAGCCCAATCTCATTTTATTTTGTTTTTTTTTTTTAATATTTTTTAATTATTATTTTATTATTATTAAAAAATATTTAAAAATTATTTAAAAATTACATAATAAACAATAAATTGTAATTATATATACTTTTTAATAATTATATTTTATTTTTACAATGTTTTTATATTATTAAATATTATTTAAATAAAAAATAATGTATAAAAAATAATAATAATAAGGTCCGCAATCCGGCTCGTGAGGTCATGAACAACTGAAAACTGACTCGAGTTCTGCTCGTCGGAAAGCTCGACCTTGAAAAAACTCGAGTCCGAGTTCGAGCTTTTTTTGAGCCGGCTCATCGAACTCACGAGTCGGCTCGGCTCGTTTACCACCCCTATTATAAGTGTATTTCTGGAAAATCATATTTTTCGAAAATTTAAATATGACCGGAAATTAGAATCTTATATATGTTCCAATTCCAATAAAAAAAAACCCGGAAAAATCGTAATCGGATTTTGGGAATGAAATATAGTTTTCCAAATTCCAAAAAAAAAAAAATCGGACCTGGATCGGCGTAAAACATAACTTCCGTTCCAATTTCCACCATTACATGGGACAATTATCATGTAAATCAAAATAAAATAAATCAATCCACATAAAATTGATAAAGCCATTTATAATCATTAGATTTAGAACATGTATTATTAACAAATGCATGTGATTGTGAACTTAGTTACACGTGAGCTGCATAATTATATTCCTGGGACCACCTCCATCACAAGAAACTCAGTACTAAATGTTAATCCACAACTAAACTATTAATTATTTTGTGATTACATTAATATATATAAATATATATATATATATATATATATATATATGTATGCACAAGACCTTCAAAAAAATCAAGAAGAAGTAGGGATCCACTGATCACCTTGAATGAAATTCTGAACCGAATACGAATAAGCACGCTCCACCGGAATCTGGCTACTCCAGCTCACTCGATTACTCGTATTCGAACCGGGCCCCACATTTTCAAATTCACCGTAATAAAGTGTACTCAACGCAAAATCGCCACTCCAAGGCATCCACCCCTCTGCCTTCACAATAACCTCCAAAAAACACCCAATAAAAACCGTCCTCGAATATTCCTTCCAAGGTCTGCCTAGAAAATTCTTGTGCACACTAGGCTTACTATAATACAACGCCATGTAAGAATCAGTCCCATTTATTACACAGTTTTGAAATACGAATCCGGTCGACTGCGACGGGTCGATTCTACCTTGGGCGGTGACCGCATTGTTCTCTCCCTTTTCTGGTTTTAGCTGACGTGGCGCGATGAGTATTAGGCAGTCTTGGAAGAAGGAAGCTGAGTTTCCGAATATGAAGTCGACGTTGCCTTGGATATGGCACGACTTGTAATATTGACGTAAGCTGTGGGCGTAAAGGGTATCTTGATTTCCAATGAATTCGCAGTTTTCTATTACAGAGAGGTCGCTGTCTGATCGGAACGCGACCGCTTGGTGAGCATCGGGGCCCGCTGTGTTCTTGATTGTGAGTCCACTTGCCATAAATCCATCTCCAACAACACCTATTTTTTTTCAATTAGAGATTCAAATATTAGATGTGGTCTATTTATACAATCAAATGTGACAATAAAGAATAGAACTTTTGTATCTTCGAAACTTAATTTGTTCATGAATTCCATCAGCAAATCAGAACAGAGTAGACACGAATTAGCTCTTCAAATAGTGCAATATTTGAGTCGAGATTTTTAAAGAAATTTATCGATACCATTAAATATTATACATACATATACGATACTAGATGAATCTATACTTCCATTAATCGTGCTTTATCGCAAAACTTCTCTTTAATGTCAAACTATGTGTCATATATTATGCGGTTTTCGTATCGAAAGTAATACAGAGAAAGCAGTCAACTTACCGACGGTGGCGGAGTTGTAGGTGGACACACCCTGCTGCCCCACATTCATGGACCCTGTAATTACCGTTTTGCCCATGCCATCCCCCAAGAACACAACATTCTTCTTCTCCAACGGTACCCGAACCGTTTCCTCATAAACCCCAGCCTTGATCCATATCACGAACCGTTGACCCGACTCGGAATTATTATCCGGGGCGGCATCCACGGCCTGCTGCACCGTCTCGTAATCGCACCCGCCGCCTGCCTTGCAGACGGTCACATCCGCATTTAGACCCGGCGGCACGCCACCGGGCGACCCGGACCCGGGGGAGCTCGACCCGGATTCCCAGAACCCGTCTCGCTCCGTCTTGGGCGGGCTCCACGACACGGTTCGGTCGCCGAAGAGGTCGTAGTTCACCATCATGGCGAGAGCGTCGCTGGTGGAAGGGATGAGGGAGGAGTGGAAGAACGACATCGTTTCGGCGACGAGGGAGGTGTCGTTCACGTACTTGAGCGCCGACCAGCAGTCGTACTGGTACACCAGGGCCGCGCTCGTCCATGCACGCGCGTCCTTGATTCGGCCACGTGGCAGCGCGTCCCCCACCGACAAATTCGTCCTGTACTCCGAGTAACGCAGCAGCTCCAGGCAATTATTCGCGGCGCCGGAGCGGGTCGGGTTGTCTGCCGACCCGTCCAGGATTCTACGGACCATGACCCGACCCGTATCAAGATTCTGCGACGAAACCCACATGGCGGACAGAATCACCTGAGCAACGGCGGCGTCCGGGGGAACCCGGTTCGACTTCGACAGAGAGGATTCGCACGTGGGAGGGTCACGTGAGGCCTTGCAGGCCTCGTGGATGATGGTGGAGCGATCTCCGGCGGGAGGTGGGGTGTCGGCGGTGGGCTTGACGTGGCGGTGGCGGGAGGCGGAGGAGATGGTGAAGAAGAGGAGGAAGGAGACGAGGCCGAAGGAGAGGAGAGCGGCCATTGAAATGAAGATGAATTTGAAATGGTGGAATTGTTTGGGATTGTTGTTTGTGGGGTTGGGCAATGCGGGCGGTGCGGTGGGTTTTATAGGTTTTCTGAGCTGCATCATTTTCATAATTATTAAAAGAATTTCTTCCTATTAAATAAAATGAAAAAAAATGGGTAAAAGAAACTGTCGCAATCAAAATCAAGAAAATGGCAAGAAAGAATATTTGAGTGAGTGAATTTGGAAGGTAGTGATTTGGAAATGGAGTCACGGGATTGAGTGGGACGGTGAGACAGCGAGCACTAAAGGAAATGGGGATAAAAAAAGGTGGAACGTGTATTTGGGAAGTTGGGTTATTACTTATTGGAATTAATGGAGATCTGGTTTTGGTTACACTGTTTAGTGCGTGAATCTGTGTTTGTGGGGGCCGAGGGTTTTGGTGAAGGAGAAGGTGGGTGGGGGTGTTTTAAAATGGGTAAATAGCACTTTATCCCCTGTGGTTTCAATTTGTTGCACTTTACCCCCTATTGTATCAATTTAGGCATTTAAACTCCCTGTGTTGTGCGGCCGTCAGTTTAGTTGTTAAAGGTTAATAAAAATGGTTAAATATCTAATATACCCTTCTATTTTTTTACAATTTACATGTTAAGACAACAACACTCTTTGTGCAACTTAATTGCACACAACCATTGTGTAATGTCTAATTGTCGGGTAAGTTCTCGTATTAAAAAAATAGCAATTACCTCCCTGTGTTTCATTTATTTAGCCCACCGCCCTTTGAACTTGATAAATCTATGGACCAAATGACCAAACTACCCCTAATTAAATGTACAAATAAATAACAAAATATAATTAAAGCAATAATAAAGAAAAATAAAATAAAATTAAAAGAACTCATTAAGTTCCACGTGGCCTCTTTTCTTCACACCAAAATAAAAAACATAGTTGAGAGAAGTCTGTCTTCACTGTTCTTCTGCAATCTACATCTTCATCTCTGCCGACTTGCCATCTTCATTTATCCTCCGCCATGCTCCATCTCTACTATCATCCATCTACGCCACTATCTTCATCTCTGCTCCGCCATCTCTCATTTTGACGTGAAGAATCTGATTCTAAATAGATGCAGACCCAAAAAGGAATCCAAGCCTCTCTCTCCTCCATCAAAATCTCACACAGTACACACACCGACACTAGCCAAAGACGACCCTCCATCAGCACCATCCTCGTCCACTTCGCTGGCACTCACCTCCGCCTAATAATCTGGCATTGGACGTGAACCCTAGATCGCAATCCATATATGCTCTTGCGAATTCAAATGTGAAACTGGATTTTAGGGATTCTCCTTCTCAATCTCATTGGCTCGTTGGGAATGAGAAGATGAAGATAATTGCGGTGATGGTTTTGGTTAATTTTGGAGAAGAGGGATTTTTTAAAATATTAAGGACTGAATTAAAAATTTTATAAACTTTATTTTGCTTTTTCTTCTTTTCCTTTAACATCCTTCTAAATGACCTAGCAGTCGTTGACTTCCCCCATTTCAATTCAATTTCACACCTTCACAAAAAATCCCCTTTTCTATGTCAATCTAGGGCTAACATTGTCGACGATAAATTGCAATAATCTGAAGATCTTCGTAACTCTATCATGACTTGGAAGTTAAGAGAGGGCAATGACTTGGACGATTTTCGAAAAAATGCTCCAGAATATGGTATGCGTTCTTAGAATTCATATTATTTGTTTTTTTTGTATGTAAATAGTTGTTTTATGTATTCAATGTGGTTGTACATGGGGTGTTCTTGGATTTGTTTATAATATAATATAGTGATTTCTTTGTTTGTTTATAGTATATTTCTGTATTGTGTGGACCACATTAATTTTCTTGTCTCCCATATGTTTATGCTAGCTTACAATACATGTTTGGACCACATTTTAGTCTCCCACTTTGATTTTAGCACGTTTTAATTTTTTGTCCTTATTACCATATCATACAGTTTTTTATTAGATTCACGTGTTCTGAAAATGTGTTTTATATATTTTTTGGCAGGCCGCAATAGTGATTATTTCACAATAGTAATGCACCATTCTGGAAAAATTATGGATTTAGGTAAGATCTGTTATGTGGGTGGGAAAGTTAGTTATTTTGAATACTGTTGTTATGATGAAATGTCAATGACTGAAATAACTGAAATGGCAAGAGAATTAAAATTGGAAGATTGGGAAGATTTCTATCACAGTAGAAGTGCAATACAAGATTGTAGTGTTCTTTATTTAATGGAGAATGATAATGATGCTTTGGAATTAGTGAACTATCTTGACAAAGACAGAGTCACTACAATTTATGTGAAGCACCTACAAGTAATAGAAGATGAAACAGAAAAAAGTCAACCTGATTCCTTTGATTTAGATAATCTTCCATATGTAGATGAAGCAGTAGGGTATGTGAGTGATGTTGATGAAGTTGATGAGTTTAATGATGTGTCTGAGTCTGATGTGCCTGAATTTGAGGTTCTTGGTAGTAATATGTATGTGAATCATATGACTGACATTTTTGGTGATAATGATGGTTTGTTTGATGATAATGATAGTGGTGGCAGTGATGTTCAGTCAGTTGGAGATGATTCAGAGCACTCTGACTTTTTGGTTGATAGTGATTATTTTGCATCTGATGATGATTTTCAATATGATAACAATGTTGATCCTGGGGTAGAGTGGGGTGGACTTATGTCAGATGAATAGGCTGAAGAACCTAGAAGGTCTAGGAGATTAAACAAGGGAAAGAGAAAGTGGCAGAAGATCAGATTGATGAAACTGCCAAGAAAGATCAATGGAAACACCACAACTTTCCAGTTTTTAATCCAAAGGTAGACATGGCTGATCCTAACTTTCAGCTTGGTGTTTGCTTCAATGATGCACAGAGTTTTAGAGATGCCATAAGACAACACTCCATAGTTAATGGTAGGGACATAAAGATGAGGCTTAATGAGAAGTATAAGATTCAAGCCATATGCAAGCATCCAAGTTGTCCCTGGCTAGTCTATGCTTCTCAAATGAGAGGTGAATCCACCTTTCAAATCAAGACAATCAATGCAGTCCATGAATGTAACAGAAAGAAGAGGGTGGCTTGTGCAACTTCTAGGTGGTTGGCCACTAAATATGCAGACAAAATAGTTACTGATCCAAGATGACCATTGGACTCTATGATGACTGTGGTCCAGAATGACTGCAAATTGTTATTTAGCAGACACCAACTGTACAGAGCAAAGCAAAAGGCAATAGAGAAGAGTACAAGGTCTAATATTGAGCAGTATGGGCTCATATGGAGGTATGCTTAGGAAATTAAAAAGTCTAGTCCTAGGACCACTGTTAGAATCAAAGGAAGTGGTGAAGCAGATCAACTGAAGTTCAAAAGAATTTACATTTGCTGGGATGAATTGAGACAAGGGTTTCTTGATGGGTGTAGGCCAATCATCTTCTTAGATGGTCGTCACTTGAAGTCCATATATGGTGGGATTCTTCTATGTGTAGTGGGGATAGATGGAAATAATGGCATGTATCCCTTTGCATATGCTGTTGTAGAAAAGGAAAAGAGAGAAAGTTGGTTGTGGTTTATGAATTTGCTGAAAGAAGACTTGAAGATTGAGGAGAGTCAGCACTGGACCATCATGAGTGACAAGCAAAATGGGTTATTAGATGCAGTGGAGGAAGTTCTGCCTAACAGTGAGCACATATTTTGTGTCATGCACTTGTACTGTAACTTCAAGGTATCACATAAAGGATTGACACTAAAAAACATTTTGTGGCAAGCTGCTAGAGCTTCAAGAGTGGTAGATTGTGAAAGAGTGATGAGAGATTTGGCCTCCAAAGATAAAGATACTTTCAAATGGCTTGCAAAAAGGCCTGCTGCACATTGGAGTAGAGCTTTTTTCAATACCAATTCAAAATGTGATACACTTTTGAACAATATGTGTGAAAGCTTTAATGCAATGATTCTAAGGCCTAGAAGTCTACCAATAATTGATATGTTGGAGGCAATCAGAAAGACCTTGATGAAGAGGCTGCATGTGAAGAGGGATAAGATGTCAAGCCACAAGGGTGACATATGTCCTAACATTCAGAGACAGATAGAGGAGCTGAAGAAAAAATCAATGGAGTTCATAGCTAATTGGAATGGTAAGGATCAGTTTGAAGTTGAGAATTGCTATGGTGATAGATTTAAGGTGCATTTGGGAGATAAGACTTGCAGTTGTAGAAATTGGCAAATCTCTGGAATTCCTTGTGCACATTCCATTTCAGGCATGTACTATCTGGGGAGAATGCCTGAAGATTATGTTGAAGACTTTTATAAGAAGAACATCTATATGAGAGTGTACAACCACTTACTTGACACACTTGAAGGAATTGAATCTTGGCCTGAATCTGGAAAGCCACCCTTGCTTCCTCCAGACATTGTGAAGATGCCAGGGGAGATCAATGGTCCAAAGGACATCCCACCACCACTTGCCTTAACAGTAACAAGGATTGGGAGTTTGGGTAGACAAGGTGTCATAATGACATGTAGTTCATGTCAAAAGAAAAACCACAATGCAAGAAGTTGGCCCTTGAAGAAGGCAAGTGGTGCAGTTAATGACAAAGGCCAGGTATATGCATAGTTTTCAATTATTCATTATTTTATTAAGTTAATTGTTAACTAATGCAGTTGAATTTGTTTCCAATGCTAGAGAAAGAAGTCAAACACACAAGCTAATGTTACTCAACAACAAAGCCAAACTGTGACAGAACAACAAAGTCACACTACATTTGAACCTCATATGGAAGTTCAAACAAGTATTGCTATTAACAGAAATGTACTTAGCTTTTGTGATTTGTAGCCAAACTACTGTTTCTATGTTAATTTATGATTTTTTTATTTTTTGATTTTTTACATTTCTGTAGAGGAAGCTTGTTTTTTACATTAACCAGACTCAAGAAAGTGTAGCCGAGCCTTCAACAAAGAAGAAATACCAGTGTCAAGAAAATGGAAGAAATCTATGATTTCTGAAAAGGTAATGTATTTAAGATATGTTTGAAACCCCCAATTTCTTTTATAATTTATTTTATTCTAACTTGTGGGAAAAATCAGGTTATTGGTAAGACAAACAAGGAAAATGAAACAATGGTTTCTTCGGATACAAGGAAGGGGAAGGAAAAGAAGAAGGAAACAACAATGGTGGCCAAAACAAGCAAAGGGAAGAAGCAAGTTGTGCTTCAGCCTTCATCCCATCACAGAATCAGAGGCCAAAAAAAGCCACACCAAAGAAGAAATAGTGGCCATTTATTTTGTTAGGATGTTATTGTTGTGATTTAAGTACATTTTGAACATTTTAGATCAATAATTTTTGCATTTTGAGAATGATCTTTTGGGATTGCTCTTTTGAGAATGACTTTGTTATTGGTCTTGTGAACTATTTTGTATTTTGGTAAGATTATGTAATTTGTATTTTGCATTTTGGTTGCACTATTTTATATTTTGGTAAGACTATGCACTATTTTGCATTTTGGTAAGACTTTGAACTATTTTGTATTTTGGTAAGACAATGTATTTTGCATTTTGGTAAGTGTTAAGTGTATATTTTTACACTTTATCGTACCTTTTTATTTGAGCTTTTGGTGTGTTTTAACGATAATTGGTTCTTAAAAAGTTGATTTATTTTATTTTAGGTACAAATTGAAGAATTGGAAAAGTATGGGGTCAAAACTGTAATTTTGAAGAAAATATGGGCCAAAAGTGAAAAAAATCAAAATTCTGAAGATATAAAGCTCGGACGGCCGTCCGAGTTTTAGTTCAAATTGTGGGACGGCCGTCTGAGACCCCGAGGCAACGCAGTAAAGGGATTTTAATTGCACAAGGAAACTGTCTTATTTCCCAAGTTCTACACCCTATATAAGACCAAGCCAAGCACACAATTGGGGATCTTTTTAGGCAATTTCAAGAGCAACAAAGCAATAACGAAGACGAAGAATTGGAAGACTCTAAGCATAGATTTATCGTTTATGACTTATTTTATTTGTGTTTTTCCTTTAATCATGAGTAGCTAAATTATTTATTTCTAGGATTTTATTTGGAACCCAAGTGGGATTTATGAACCCAATTCTATGATTTTATGCAAGTTTTAATTCCGGATTATTTCTTCGACTTGTTTTATTAAGTGCATGAACTTGATCAACTTATGTGCTTTTATGTTATTGTTAATCGCATGAATCGGAAGATCGGGTTAATAATTAGAACTGTGGTAGAAGAGCCTTTGTGGTATTAACATAGGAATATAGTTAGTCTCTTAGGTAGCCATAATTGAGATTTGTGCTTAATACTGTGTTCTAGAATTAATTTCATAGGAATATAGTTGTTGGCACCAAATTTCCGTTAGTGAAATTCGCCATATGTGGAAATTAAAGATTGGCAAAGATTTGTTTTCCATGTTTATTTTGGAATTAATTAGAGTCCTATTCTTGTAATATTTTTATTAGGACTTAGATTTATTTCCATGTTTTGTATTCTAGTTAGGTATCTTTTGTATTTATCTAGAATAGAAGTAGAAATCGACTAGGATTCTATTACCTAGTTAAATCGATTTCTTAGGGCCTAAGTTAGGTTTAGGGTGGAGATTTCGTGCCTATATAAGGCCCTCAACCTCATATGAGTCCTATGGAGCTTTAATAAGAAAAATCCCAGCATAAAGGCTTTGAAGGGTGCAGCCCGTGCTGCAGCCCTGTCTGCACGGCAGGTGTGGCAACAGAACAGGTTTCTTCTACCAGGCCATAAAGAAGATCGGCGTTTCGGGAGAAGTGCTTAAAAGATCTCGGGAGAGGTCGATCCGCCGTTTGAAGGAAGTTCAACATTGGAGGAAGTCCAAGAGTGCGGAGGAGGAATTGCTTTGATTATCAACAAGTTCGAGTCGTGTGCAAGAACGGCGTATCACATAAAGAGGGAGTCTTTAGTGTTTTATTAAGTCCTATTAATGTACACATAAATCTGAACTAGTTTTGCAAGTCCTCGTGGATGTAGGGTACGTTTGTATCCGAACCACATTAAATTGTTGTGTTCTTTATTCTGCTTTTCGTAGATTTATTACTGTGACAACACAACAATTCTGTTACGTCACCTAATGTCGTAACATGTAGTCTGTCTCAACAGATGAGTGGACTTTGATAGGCACACTAGGCCAAAACAGCTCACTGGCGACGTTTTTTTTGGCGACGATTTCGATATAGTCGCTACCTTGCGACGAATTACATTAAAAAACGTCGCCAATTGTCGAAAAACAAGATTTCGGTGGAAATCTCGCGACGAATATATTAATCGTCGCCACTTGGCGACGATATTTCTCAAAACGTCGCAAATGTCCTCTCTTAGCGACGTATTTATATAAACGACGCACGAATTTTTTTTTTTGCAATTTTTTTTTTTACCTTCGCGACGAAAATGACGTATACGTCGCTAGTGCAATTGTCAAAAAAAATATTTTATTGGATTTGCGACGAATTCGGAAAAACGTAGCGTACCAAAGTGGAATTATTAAATAATGTTTATTCTTCGCGACGAAAGTGTACTAAACGTCGCTAGTAAAAAAAATTGTTTAAAAAATTATAATTATTATTTGCGACTATAGTGTATTAATCGTCGCCAAAATAATTATTGGAAAAAAAATTGTTTTTATCTAGCGACGGTTCCTAAGGAAACGTCGCGAGGCTATTTTTTAATTTTGTTGTGTGCGACGAAAGTGGTGAAAATCGTCGCTACGAGATTCGTTAAAATTGAGTTCGCTACGATTTGTTGCAAATCGTCACAAAGAGTTTAATTAGAGTACAGACCCTAATTCGATTTCCCCAATTTTCTCTAACCAGTTTCTCTCTCTTTCACTCTCTCCGTCGGCGCCTCCCCCTCCGTCTGCCATCTGCCGGTGCCACTCCCTCCGCCGGCGCCTTCCTCTCCGCCGGCGCCTCCACCTCCGCGTCCGCCGCCGCCGTCGGCCCCCCCTTCGTCTTGCTCGTCCGCCGTCCGCCGCAACTCTCTGCCCAGCTCTCCGCCCAACATCCGGCGAGCTCTATACGGCGGCGCCGCCACCTCCCTTCTCCCTACGGCCTCGTTGATCTGTAGCTAGCCTTACTTTCCTCGTCTCTACCTAACCCTCAATCAACAACCACAAAAAGGTAACTTTGTTGCCCTAATTTTTTTTCATTTGATTTGAAATTCTAATAAAATTGATTTCAAGCAAATATCAGATTGATGAAATTAGGGCACTCGATAGGCAAATATCAGATTGATCATGATATTAAAAAAAAAATTGTTTGAGGATGATGATACAGTGAGAAATATAGAATAATTGTTTACCTTTTGGTGTTGATTTTAGTGAGACGTTGAATGTAATATAAATATATAATACATGTACAGATTTTTAGTAAATTATATTGTTGTGTTCTTTTGACTTTGTAGTAGATGAATTGTGAAACAGTGAAACTAGATTTTGGTTAGTTAATAGTTTTTTGATCACACTTGAGCCGATAATTAATTGTACGTAATTGACGAAATCTGTTCGTATATGTTCAACTTTAATTTAGTTTTAATTTTCTATATAATCTTCACTTAATTTAGTTTTAATTTTCTATATAATCTTCACTTAATTTAGTTTTAATTTTCTATATAATCTTCACTTAATAGAAATCAGTTCGTATATGTTCAACTCAGGCGAGCGATGTCGGAGGAAGATATTTCTGTTGATCATATAGGTACCGAGTCTACAGGTACTGACGTGGTTGATTTGGAGTTTGACGAAAAGGGTATTCCCGTTGCACCTGGGAGGTACAAGTTGGCGGTGGCTATTAGTAACGAGGTTACGCATTGGGATAATTTTGATCCATGTATTTCTTGGCCTAACCACAAAAAAATGGGCCATGTCGAGGGATTGTGGAAAGCGTTTAAGGTATTTGTATGTAATTTTTATTTTATTTAAGTTATTTAATTTTTTGTTTCATTTCAATTGTATATTTTTTATATTTTATTTAGGAAACTTGGAAACTTCCTGAAAATGAGGCTACAAAAAAATGGTTCAATGAGACTGCTAACGGTCGTTGGAAAGATGGAAAAACTAAACGATTGAAGGCAGTCTTTGATAGAGCTTCAGACCTTGCCACGGCTAAGGCAAATTGTCCAAATAGGATTAGTGTTCAAACTTGGGAGAAACTATGTGATCAATTTCATTCTATTTCCACTCCTGGTGTTGATGGGAAGGTAAATTATATATATTTAATTTATGGAAAATGTTTAAATATATTAAAGAGTTTTAATTTTTTGTGTTATTGTTCATAGTCCAAATCAACCAAATGCAAGGATTCGCGAAAGAAAGTCTCGACAGACCACCATTGGGGTCGAACAAGTATCAATAGTTGGTCCCACAATCATGTAAGTAATTTGATCTATAAGTTTAATTTATTTAAGTTTAAAATAGATACTTACTTTATAATATTTTAGTATAGTTTAAAAAATTGGGCAAAAATCCTACGGTGTTTGATACGTATAAGAAAGCATATATGGGCATTGATGTACTGAGGGAAACCGGGCCAACTATTAGTGAGGAAGGAGATACGGAAGAACCGTATAATGGGATAGCAACTCCCGAACAACTTCGCATTTCGGTAAGTGTACTGCAATTTTATTCTTCAATTGGTTGTATGTTAATTATTTATGTTTATTGTTGTCGCATGTTTATCATATTTAATTATTTGATATGTTAAATTAGTACGTAGTTGAGATATGTGGATATGAATATTTGTTTTAAATAATGTTAAGTTGTTGTATACATGGATGGTTTTTTTGGGGATGTTCATTTATTAGTTGCTATGTTGTCGAAATTTTTGCTAAACAAGTGTACTTAATCATTTTCAGGCTGATTTGGAACGAGTGTACGATGAGACAATTCGTGATGGAAGTGACGAAAGCACGGCCAACTCAATTGCGATAGAAAAAGTGCTCGGAAAAAGCAAAGGGCTTGGAATTAAGATTGCAACCACCACAAAGAGTTCAAAGTCGAGATTTTCTTCAATTCCGCCGGAAGTGCAAATGGAAATGAATTCAATGAAAGAGCAAATGCAACTTAAAGATGAAAAAATGGAAAGATTGGAAGCGGAATTGAAAGAAACCCGAGAAATTGTGAACACCTTAGTCGGTCGTTTTGGACTACAAGCCTCGACATCGACTCCTTCCAATGATGGTGGAGTATAAAAAGGGATGAATTTTGTTTGGTTTTTGAATTAAAGTTTGAAACACTACATTATATGCTTTTAAGTTTTTATGTACTTTTTTAATTTATGTTTTGTGCTACCTTGACACGATCTTAATCCGTATCAATGGTTTTAATATTTTCGATATAAGTGTATTTTTTTTTTGTACAACTGCAAAATACAGGTTGAATTTCTTAATTGGAAAAATAAATAAACCAGAAATTATATTTAAAAAAAAAAAAACCTAGCGACGAATAAATAAAACAAATCGTCGCAAATAAATCGTGGAACTTGCGACGAAAACTGTTATCAGTCGCAAACTTTTTCGCAAACGTAGCGACGAAACCGTCACAAAACGTCGCTTACTGTAGCGACGAAACACCGAATTCGTCGCAAAGGGTTGCGACTTATTATAGGATCCGTCGCGAATATTAAAAAAAACATTTTTTCCAGAAAATACGAATGTTGCGACGATTTATGACATTCGTCGCCAGTCGTTGCGTCGAAAACATCTTTTCGTCGCAGACCTTGCGACGGGTCGTTTGGCGACGTTTTTTGTAGGATTTGGCGACGAAAAAAATTCGTCGCAAGGCGTAAAAAATCGTCGCCAAATGCACATTTTCGTCGCCAAATTTCGTCGCCAGTCGACCATTTTGGCCTAGTGGCATTCAAAATCAACATTTGGCATCAGAGCGGGTCACTAGATATACTTAGTGTCCGATTTTGGGTTTTGATTTGTTTGAATTGCTTATTGGATGACGTGTGTTCACAAGGAAGGTTGAGACGGAAGTCTGTCACGGCATTCACCCAATTCCGCTGCGTTGTAACGTGCCCCGTGATGGGACACTCTGATAGAAGATCAAGATGGGTGAAGAAAAGTGACATCTTTGTTGCAGGGGGAGTAAATCTCATCTGCAGGGGGAGTTCTTGTTAAACATGGATTCTAACCAATCTATGCCAAAGGGGGAGATTGTTGGCACCAAATTTCCGTTAGTGAAATTCGCCATATGTGGAAATTAAAGATTGGCAAAGATTTGTTTTCCATGTTTATTTTGGAATTAATTAGAGTCCTATTCTTGTAATATTTTTATTAGGACTTAGATTTATTTCCATGTTTTGCATTCTAGTTAGGTATCTTTTGTATTTATCTAGAATAGAAGTAGAAATCGACTAGGATTCTATTACCTAGTTAAATCGATTTCTTAGGGCCTAAGTTAGGTTTAGGGTGGAGATTTCGTGCCTATATAAGGCCCTCAACCTCATATGAGTCCTATGGAGCTTTAATAAGAAAAATCCCAGCATAAAGGCTTTGAAGGGTGCAGCCCGTGCTGCAGCCCTGTCTGCACGGCAGGTGTGGCAACAGAACAGGTTTCTTCTACCAGGCCATAAAGAAGATCGGCGTTTCGGGAGAAGTGCTTAAAAGATCTCGGGAGAGGTCGATCCGCCGTTTGAAGGAAGTTCAACATTGGAGGAAGTCCAAGAGTGCGGAGGAGGAATTGCTTTGATTATCAACAAGTTCGAGTCGTGTGCAAGAACGGCGTATCACATAAAGAGGGAGTCTTTAGTGTTTTATTAAGTCCTATTAATGTACACATAAATCTGAACTAGTTTTGCAAGTCCTCGTGGATGTAGGGTACGTTTGTATCCGAACCACATTAAATTGTTGTGTTCTTTATTCTGCTTTTCGTAGATTTATTACTGTGACAACACAACAATTCTGTTACGTCACCTAATGTCGTAACATGTAGTCTGTCTCAACATATGAGTGGACTTTGATAGGCATTCAAAATCAACAATAGTAATTGAATCTAGGGTATTAGAATCGTAATACACGCGGAAGCAGGTTAATAATCCGGGTTAATTGCTTGCATACTTGAAGGAATTGGGGGAATAATAATCACATAGGGGGAAGAATAAAATCCTAGGCTTGTTTAGTCTGATAAATCTTAGTTTTTAATTGCTTTCGTGCTTTTGTATTTTTAATTTTCTTTTTAATTTAGTTTAATTTAGTTAATTCTCTCAAAATTCGACTGTGTAGGGTGGGCTTGATAATAATTGGTAGGATTTAGCGTCTAGGATTAAATAATTAAATATTCCCTGTGGGTTTGATATCCGGACTTTTAGTCCACTATATTACTTGTACGATACGTGCACTTGCGTGTAGGTATTACTACCAACAAGTTTTTAACGCCGTTGCCGGGGAGTATTTTAATTATTTATTTTATTCTAGCTCTAGATTTGAACAATTTTCACGATTCACCCATTTATTTTTTGTTTTATTTTATTTTTTCATTTTAGGTACTGTGTATGCGCAGAAGACTCGATCTTGCTAGAGAACCGTTTGATCCCGAAATCGAACGTACTTTTCGAGCCGATAGGAGCCGCCAACGCGCAACCAATACAATGGAGGACGAAGAACGCAGACGCGCAGAGGGTAATTTACTCGAGGCCAACGGAAACCAAGTGCAAGACCCACCCCCTCAACTTCCATTACAGCCAGCAGTTCAGCCACGGGCACTTCAAGACTACATAATCCCTACTCTCGACGGATTCCGCCCAAGCATCCAATATCCATCTATTGAGGCGCACAATTTTGAGATCAAGCAAGGCCTATTGACGATGCTCCAAAATAACGGGCTATTTAGTGGATTGGCGGGTGAAGATCCCCATCTTCACATTGTCAATTTTCTAGATACATGTAATTCCCACCGTCAAAACGGCGTTTCCCAAGAGGCGCTTCAATTGATTCTCTTCAAGCACTCCTTACAAGGAAGAGCTCGCCAGTGGTTGATGTCCCAAGCCCCCCACTCTATCTCGTCGTGGCCTCAACTCCTCAACCTTTTCATGAAAGTTTATAGCTCACCCGAGAAGGACGAGAGAATCCGACGAGAAATTCATAATTTCGTCCAAGAGCAAGGCGAGCAATTATACGAGGCACGGGAGAGATTTAAAACTCTTTTGCGGCAGTGTCCAACATATGGAGTCGAGCAATGGCGGCAAATCCACATCTTCTACCAAGCGGTTAACGAGAATGCACAAACCGTCTTAGATGCATCAACCGGGGAAACTTCATGAGTCAATCAATACCGGATGCATTTATTATGTTGGATCAAATTGCACAAAATCGATTTGCCAAGTCAAGTGAGAGGACGGTTAGTGGAGCCAAGAAAATTCCCGGAGTGTTGGAGTTAGATGCAATTACGGCCCTTCAAGCTCAAGTGACCCAAATTGCTCAACAAAATCAACTCCTTCTGCAGCACATCAAAGCAAGTCCGCCACAACAAGTCCAAGCAATTGATACTCCGTGTTGTGAAATTTGCGGTGGAAATCATTACACGCTCCAATGCCAACAAGATGTGGAGTCGCTCAACTACGTCAACAATGCACCTCGCCAATTCCAAAATCAAGGGTGGAGATCACAAGGGCCATATGGAGGAAATCAACAAGGCCAAGGGTATCAAAGACCTCAAGGTCAATTTCAAAATCAAGCCCCTCCTTAACAAAGCTATCAAGGCAACAATCACCGGCCCTAAAATCAAACACGGATGAGATATTGGCTCAATTCATGACCGCTACCCAAGCCTCGCTGCGGAATTTGGAGAATCAATTCGCTCAATTCGTTGTGAATCAAGAGAAACGTCCGACAGGAGCATTGCCATCGACTACGGAAGATCCTCGAAAGCAAAAGTTCGAGACGTGCCAAGCTATCGATTTCAAGATTGAGAAAATGGAAGAAATTCAAGTCAAGCCACAAGTCACTGTAGCCGAATGGGTCGAGCCAATCCCATATCCACAAAGATTGCTAACGAAAAAGATCAAGGTCGAGACGTGCCAAGCAGTCACCTTGAAGAACGGTAAGCAATTGGAGGAAGCCCCACGAAAAGAGAAGAGAAACACGGTAATCGAGAAGCTGAAAGTGAATGAGGAAAAAGAATCAACTCATGAAGAGTCACCATCAACAGTGCCTTCACAAGTCCCTCAAATTCCTTATCCTAAAAAAATTATAAAGAAGAAGCTCGATGCCGAATATCAAAGATTTTTGGACAAGTTGAGGGAAATTCTCATAAATATTCCTTTCATTGAAGCACTTCAAAAGATGCCAAAGTGGGTGAAGTTCCTCAAGGACCTCGTGAAGAAAAGTAAGAAATTGCAAGGGAACGAGATGATCCAACTCACGGAGCAAATTAGTGCAATTCTTACTCGGCATCTTCCACAAAAACTCGGCGATCCAGGTAAGTTTACTATTCCTTGTACTATAGGAGGTAAAAATTTTAGATCCCTCATTGATTTAGGCGCTAGCATCAATCTTATGCCGTACTCTACTTTTAAAAATCTTGGGTTAGGAGAAATTGAACCGACGGCTACAACTCTTCAATTAGCCGATAGATCTATAGTTTACCCAAAACGTATTTTAGAGAATGTGCTAGTGAAAGTCAATAAATCTATCTTCCCTGTCGATTTCGTTATACTTGATATAGATGAGGATAGGGAGATACCTCTTATCGTAGGGAGACCTTTTTTAGCCACGTCGAAAACGCTAATTGATTGTGCTAGTGGTGATCTTACAATGACTGTGCATGATCAAACAATCAAATTCAATGTTTTTAGTGCTAATAAAAATCCATGTGATAATAATGATTGTTTTGCTATTGATGTTATGGATTTTACAAATAATGATAAGTTTGATGTTTTGATCTTGGACAATGGGAAATCATCTTTGAGTGCAGGAGATGATGGCGGAAACGAGAATCGGAAGGAGCAAGTTTACTTCATAGACTCAATTTCAACTCCTCCGAGAGAAAGTCATACGAGTTTGAGTCTTAACGGCGATGAGAGTGCAAGGAAGATGTTGCCACCCAAAGACTCGAGCAAGTCACGAGAGAAGGATGAGTAAAGCTATTGTGGTCGTAAGGAGAAAGTCAAAAGGAAATTGCACAAAGGACAATTGGTGTTATTGTGCAAATCACGGCCGTGGCTATTCCCAAGGAAGCACAAATCAAAGTGGTCGGTACCATTTATTGTCCAAGAGATTCTTCCTCACGAAGTGGTCAAAATAAAGGAGCGAGATTCAAACCGTACGTTCAACGTGAAGCGGAGCCGGCTCAAACCATATTGGGAAGCGAGTGAAGATTGCCAAGTGACTTCGGTCACTTTTGCTTGAAATTAAAGAAGCAACGTCCGGCTGGTGACTTTAAACTCAGCGCTTCTCGGGAGGCAACCCGAGCTTTATTGTTTTTCGTAATTTTATTTAATTTTTCGTTTCGTTTTTATTGTCATAGGCATGCATTCTAATTAATTTATTTGAATTTTAATTTTCAGGGTCGAAAACATGGTCAGGGGGTCGAGACGGGCGTCCCAAATTGAAAGCAAAATCCCGGACGGCCGTCTGGGAAACAAAACAAAAAAATTGTCATCTCTGCCCATGGGACGGCCGTCCGAAAAATAGGTGTGAATCTGGGATGGCCGTCCCACGACCAGTAAGGAGAAAACAATGTCAGACGGCCGTCCGACATTTAGCACCAACACCGAGACGGCCGTCCGAACCTATTTGGGGCGTTTTAAATTTCAAAAAAATAGATTTTCGCCCCCCATTATTGGCTAAACCTTCCTCGTTCCTTATCTCCAAATCCTACACACAAGGAGGCTAGAGAATGAAACCAAATTCTCCAAAATCTACTCTTTCAAGGCACGCCCACAAGGTGTTCGACAATTTGCTCCAACCAAATTTTGAGTTCGATTGTCAACCAATTCTCACCGAATCTATTCCAAACTCTCTCCCAACTATGTCGTCCAACAGACGAGGCCGCATGCGCGAAGCATCATCTTCCAAAGGGAAGGGAAAGAGAAAGAAAAGTGCCACCGATCGTACCCGAGTTTTCCGATGAGGACGAGCGTGAGAGAACGAGGGAGGAGCACCCCGATCACATCGACTCCAACTAAATCAGGTGTTTTCTATCCTTAAACTTTGTGCTAATTTCGTTGAGGGCAATGGAAATTACAAGTTTGGGGGTGAAAAACATGTTTTTGTGCTTATTTGTTTTAGTTTGCATGCATTAGGTTTTATTCGTTTTTATTGCTTTTCTCGTTTTTCCGGAATATAAAAAAAAATTATTTGCTTGAGTCGAATGCATCAATGATTTATGATGATGAGAGATGATCAATGTTTGATGATGAGATTGCTTGTTTTGTGTGATAATGATTAGATGTTTGTTTAGCTTTCGATTCAACGGAACTTAGAAGCGAATTATTGCTAGGAATCACACTTTGTGCATTGCTTTGGTTGAATGTTTTGTATTATAAATTTGGAATTAATTTGTGCTAGATCATGCTATGTTCGGTTTTAAAACTCACCTTAGGAAATTTATGATACGAAGTATTGAGTAGTGAGTGATTTGGGATATGATTTGGGCCTGCATTGAACCGTTTGAGCCTTTCAAGCCGATCTTTATATCGAAATTCCTTAGAACCTTGATTTGAGCCTCGGAGAAAAGGTGTTCTTTCTTTTAGCCATGTGTATAAGGTAGAACAGTGGAGACTCTTGAAAAATTAACCCTTGAAGTTTGGTCGAAAATTTTTATAAGGTCCTTCTTCTTCTTCGAAAAAAAAAAGAGATAAATATATATGCTTCTATATATATATATATATATATTAAAAAAAAAAAAAAAAGAGACTAGAAGGGAGAAATAAGGACTAGTTGTTGAATTGTTTTGAAAGCTCGATCCATCGTCTTAATAGCAAAAGTGGAGACTTTTGAACTCTTAAGAATCGAGTTTATTAAAGTCCTTAGAAGTGAATTCATTGTTTCAAACGCCTATCTTTCAAATTTTGGCGTAATCACCTCAATTCAAGAATAATAGCCACATATACCCATATTTCCTACTTCGAACCAAAGAGCCTAACAATTGGAAGCCACAAAGCCCCAATGATCCCAATAGCTTAATGTTCGATATTAGTAGAGTAGAATAATTTGGTGAGTATTTGGAGTCAAATATATGCATGTAAGTATAAATTCTTTCTATCTTTAATTTGCAAATATTGGATGCTTGAAGCAATTGTCTGAATTGTGGTTTTTTGTAATGGTGAGTGACTAAGTGTTGTTGAATTTTGAGCTTGCGAATGCCTAAGAATTGTCATTATAATTAAAAGTTCTGAAAACGTGAAGTTGATCATTGATCTATGTAATGAGATGTAGTAGTTAAGCTATTTATGCTTACGATTAGATTTTGCTTGAGGACAAGCAAAAGTTCAAGTTTGGGGGTGTGTTAAGTGTATATTTTTACACTTTATCGTACCTTTTTATTTGAGTTTTTGGTGTGTTTTAATGATAATTGGTGCTTAAAAAGTTGATTTATTGTATTTTAGGTACAAATTGAAGAATTGGAAAAAGTATGGGGTCAAAACTACAATTTTGGAGAAAATATGGGCCAAAAGTGAAAAAATCAAAATTCTGAACATATAAAGCTCGGACGGCCGTCCGAGTTTTAATTCAAATTGTGGGACGGCCGTCCGAGACCCCGAGGCAGCGCAGTAAAGGGATTTTAATTGCACAAGGAAACTGCCTTCTTTCCCAAGTTCTTCACCCTATATAAGACCAAGCCAAGCACACAATTATATTGGGGATCTTTTTAGGCAATTTCAAGAGCAACAAAGCAATAACGAAGACGAAGAATTCGAAGACTCTAAGCATATATTTATCGTTTATGACTTATTTTATTTGTGTTTTTCCTTTAATCATGAGTAGCTAAATTATTTATTTCTAGGATTTTATTTGGAACCCTATGTGGGATTTATGAACCCAATTCTATGATTTTATGCAAGTTTTAATTCCGGATTATTTCTTCGACTTATTTTATTAAGTGCATGAACTTGATCAACTTATGTGCTTTTATGTTATTGTTAATCGCATGAATCGGAAGATCGGGTTAATAATTAGAACTGTGGTAGAAGAGCCTTTGTGGTATTAACATAGGATTATAGTCAATCTCTTAGGTAGCCATTATTGAGATTTGTGCTTAATACTGTGTTCTAGAATTAATTGCATAGGAATATAGTAATTGAATCTAGGGTATTTGAATCGTAATACACGCGGAAGCGGGTTATGATTATTTTAGCATCTCAGGTTAATAATCCGGGTTAATTGATTGCATACTTGAAGGAATTGGGGGAATAATAATCACATAGGGGGAAGAATAAAATCCTAGGCTTGTTTACTCTGATAAATCTTCGTTTTTAATTGCTTTCGTGCTTTTGTCTTTTTAATTTTCTTTTTAATTTAGTTTAATTTAGTCAATTCTCTCAAAATCCGACTGTGTAGGGTGGGCTTGATAATAATTGGTAAGATTTAGCGTCTAGGATTAAATAATTAAATATTCCCTGTGGGTTCGATATCCGGACTTTTAGTCCACTATATTACTTGTACGATACGTGCACTTGCGTGTAGGTATTACTACAAACAGTAAGACTTTGTTTTGCATTTTGGTAAGACTTTGCACTATTTTGTTGTATTTTGTATTTTGGTAAGACTATGTATTTTGCATTTTGGTAAGACATTGCACTATTTTGTAGTATTTTGGATTTTGGTAAGACTATATAGTTTGTTTCTTGTGCACTTAGTTACTTTTTAAATGATTAGGTTTTTTTCTTATGCAAAAATCAGTAGGTATACAATTACATTCATTACAAATCTATATTGCCATTACACAACAACATAAAGTTAAAAAGTTATTACAACTACTTAATTGAAGGCAAGTACATAACATAGAAAGATCAATACTTGTTCTAAACATCTAAACAAACATATACACTAAGAACATTGCAACTGTCAAGGCAATCCACAACCATTTTTCCCTTGACCCCTTCTTAATGAGTTGTTCTTCACACTTCTTCAAATCATCTTCACACTTCTTCAACTCATCTTCACACTTCTTCAACTCATCTTCGTACTTGTTGATCTTCTAAGTAAACCAGGAATTATGTTACGAGATCGGTCACACATTGGAGGGTCAATCCACACATAGTATTTGCATCCCCCAATTTGCTAGAAAAAACAGAACACGTTATAAGAATTCAAAATCAGCAAATCTCCTCCATGCATTCAAAATAAGATTGACGAAATTTACAAGAAATTCATACCTTATATTTGGGACATATAGCGAATCTCCTCCCTAGATTCAAATCCGTCCAAGATGTTTTCATTATTGCCATTCTTGCACAGTATCATGTATTATTGACATGGACTCCACTACTTTGTGACATGTCCAGAATCTAAACAAAAGAACGAAAGGACGAAGAGAGAACAAGGAGAAAAAGAAAAAATAATGCAGACAAAAGAAGAGAGAAGAGGAGAGGATGTAAAGAGGAGGGAAATCAAACTTGGAGAAATTGAGATGGAGGGAAAATTAGGGCGAAATTAGGGCATTTAGAAGGATGTTAAAGGAAAAGACAAAAAGCCCATGTACTTAGGCATGTGCAGCGGTGCGTGCGCCGGAAAGTGGAAAGATTTGCCATAATATTCCCTCCAGGTGGTTATATGCGTGAAAAATGAATGTTTGGGTGCGACAGTGCAACTTTTTTTAGTTAAGGTGGTAAAGTGCAAAAATGAGCAAAGTCTAGGTGGCAAAATGCAATTAACCCTAAAAAAAAAATCAACCAAGTCATTTTCAAGCGAGTGAGATGCACACTGTGTTAACCTTTAATGGCTAGATTGACGGCCGCTACATTGTGCAAACCACAGGGGGATAAAAGGCCTATCTTGATATGATAGGGGGTTAAGTGCAACAAGTTGAAACCACAGGGGGTAAAGTGCTATTTACCCTTTTAAAAATGATTGATGCGCCTGGGGCTTAAGTTGTGATTATTTTTATTTTTATTTTATTTTTCTTTTCTATTAGAAAGAAATATATGTTTGGTTTTTTTAATTCTAATTAATGAATTTATAAATTAAATAAATATAATATAATTATTTTATGTGAAAAATATAATTCAATTTAAAATGTGAAATGTTAAGAATGGAGGAGTGTAAATCGGAAATAATGGGTCGGAAATGGTTTTTTTCGGAATATTTTCTAAAAAAACAAATTATGTAAAAATAGGTTCCAATTTCGTTCAAGAAATTCGGGATGCAAAAATTCATTTCGATTTCGGAATCCTTGGAACTGATGGAGTGTTGAAAATTTGGAACATTACGTTAATTTATAAAATCTTATTCCAAATTAAGATATAATGAAAGATATGGTTCCAAATTTGGATATTTATTAATCGAAATAGGCGGAATACGAAATTTTTATTCCGATTATCATCCCTAGGCTAGGTGTATGCATCATTGTGACACATTGCTATAAATAAGGCTAGTGGAAACAAATTGAAGACAAAATTATTCACTCTAATTTCCAATATTATTTATTGGGAAAAATACAGTTTTAGTCCCTCACATTAACACCAATTTTACATTTGGTCCCTTATGTTTACAAAAAATACATTTGATCACTCATGTTTCAAATTCAACACTTTTAGTTATTTTCGTCAATTTCCGCAAAAACTTACGGAATCAAGCCTATGCCCATCAATGACTTAACTGACAGACTAACGATAAATGGACGGAAATGACCAAAAACGTTAAATTATTAAAATATGAGGGACTAAATGTGTTTTTGAGAACATAAGGGACCAGATGTGAAATCGGTGCAAATTTGAGGGATGAACACTATAATTTTCCTATTATTTATTTCTCTAACATTTAAGGGCAAATACTGATAAATCCCTAAACCCAAACATAAAGTGCGGGTCAATCCCCAACAACATTTTTTAATCATATTGGACCCTAAATCAAACATAAATATGCACTTAACTCCCTAACTGGTGTGCAAAGTCCGAAAAACCCTTCACTTTATTTTGAAATTACCTGCGAATTCTGACAAACCTTTTCACCTACTTTTTCACGCGTCAGTTGAGAAACACGCTCCACACCTTTTTAACTATTCGTTGTCATTCAATTTTCGAACCATTTTCTCAGCGGTTTCTAAGTAGTTTTTCTTCGTGCAAGCGATTCTTCAAGTTTTTCGGTTTTTGTTTGCTTGTATAAATAACCACAACAAGGCGGAAAGTAGACAACAAAGGAAAGTAAAGTAATAATTTTCGAAGTAGAAGAATGGTGCGGGCAAAGAAGGGGAAGGAGAAGCAAGCTTTTTGTTTTTTTTCAAGAATTGATTATGAAATTTGTTGTTGTTGTTTTGCTTAGGTTAGCAAAAACAAACTGCATGTTCTCATATTGAATGATTTTGAACATTTCCAGTAGTGGGTAGTATCCAACGGCGAGATTGGGGTTTTCTCAAATAAAAAATATCGAACAACTGGTTCCAATAAATGTTGTTTTCTTGTTTATGTTTGCAAAAGTTGTTCATTTTCCGTTGAATTGCATGATTTTGAACACTTTCACTCTTGGGTATCATTCGTCTGACACATTAGTATTTCCCCAAATCATTTTTTGTCATAACAAGGGTTTGATTTTGGGCATTATATGTGTTTAAATAATATAAGTCTTACTACACAACGGTAGTGCTATTGTAGTTAGAAGGTATCAAAAAAAGGTAATGGCATTTCTTCTGATGTAATTAAATAGTATATATAGTATTGCTTAGTAGTATATGTAATGTAGGTGTATGGTATTGATACAACATAGTGAAGGTATAATTATAATAACTACATCGTACCATTATTATGTTACAATTGTATTTTTTTTATTATTGTTTTTTCTTTATAATCGCAATACACTTGCAGAGGATGACGCCCAACAAGCTTGCAGGTGCTCTCCTAGCGCCTTCAAAGAACAAATGGACATAATTAAACCAATGATGACGGCCAGACATTTTGCTGCCTTGGAGGAAAATCCTTTCGGACATTTCTTAAACATGCCTAAGATATACCATAGTTTTTAAAAGGTGTTTGTTCTGTTGAAGAAGACATACAACGTGGAGGAACGTACGTTCTGGTTTGGAGGTAAAACTATCCCCGTCGTATTTGATCCTAGGGAAATCTGCATCATGATGGGATTACAGTTTAAGGGGGTACCCATCGATAAAAGCCTGGAAATCGAAACTTCTTTCATTAGACGTGTTTTTGGGGGTAAATTGACCCAAGTAAAGCGTCATCAAATTACTGAAAATTTGGAAGAGTATGCTGTTAAGACCGACCAACAATCCATTGAGAATTTTAGTAGGTTGTACATTATTTTCGCTTGCAATACTTTCTTATTGCCAAAGGGCAACTTTCAACGGCCGATGTACGTTTATCCACATGTTGACAAGTTGGAGCGCGTAGGAGATTTTGCGTGGGGAAAGTTGGTGTATGATGTGCTCATTGAGAATATTGAGGCACATTTGGCTGGGGCAGGAGGGTATTTTGATGGTTGCACCATTGGATTGTTGGCATGGGTGAGTGAAAGGATCACTTCTCTGGGGTTCACAATAACCGTTTTCGAATACCCAAGATTTTTCCGATGGTCCGACTAAAAAATACCAGCTGATGAACGTCAGGCTAAACATCTTTTTAGGGAACTCACACCAGACAAGGTAACAATTTGATTTATGCATTTTCATTGTGTTATTTGCTTACCTAATAAACATGTTTATATGCCTATTAGGTTATATCATTCTCCGTGTACAAATAAGAGAAAAAGTTTCTGGTTTCACCTGTGGAAGAACTATCTGGTCCTATTGCTGCAGCTTTGGAGGTCGGTGGAAAAGTGGAAGTCAGGCGTGTAAGTGAAGAGTACTATTAATGAGATCGACATGTCCCATTTTTAAACCAACGTGATGTTGTTTTATTACACTAATCATTGTATATTTTATGTGAACTGCAGCAGCATTCTGGGAATGCACAACAAGTGAAGAGGAAGAATGTGAGATTGGAAGAGACAGAAGAAGAAAATAAAAGCTTTTATTTTTTAAGAGGAGGAAGAAGAGGAAATAGAAGAGCAAGATGAAGGGAAAAAGAAGTGGAGGAGGAAGATAAATTTTTTAATGTTGTTGAAGAACTTGGAGATGAGGAAAAAAAAAGGAGCAAGAAGGAGAACAACAAGAAGAAGAAAATAAAGTAGAAGAAACCTTGGAAGAAGTGATGAACATAGAGAGGGAAAGAAGGTCGAAGGCAAGAGAAGACAATCGTGGAAGAAAGAGTCGAGGACAAGAACGCAACGTAGTCTCTACTAAACTGCCTACAAAGTAATTAGGATTATAATTTAATAATAACTATTATTATTATTATTACTAATTATTACTTTGGATATAGGTTGTCGTAGATAATTCTACGTACCAGGGGAGAACAAACTATGTATGTCGAGATGAACTAACTGATGTAGAGAGGGCAGTACTGGATGGGTACTTGGTTGATGTTGATTTGAGGTAAAATCACTAACTTACTGAACATATGGTATATAATAACTGCTTAAGTTTTTTGCACATTAGTTTTTAATAATCTGATAGTTTCTTTTCGATGCGTATAACCTACCCCGTCTATACCATTACCGAAAATGAGGAATACAATAATGTTGATGACTTGAATTGCTCAAATTAATTTTGCACATTTGTGATCCATAAGTTTGGGAAAGACATATAATAGGTTTTAAATTAAGGTTGTAAGCTTTTTTCAGGTTAGTTTTGACTTTGGGATTCAAAATGGAACAAATGTATCGAATTCCTTACAAGATACACTACTAATGTACAAGGCTTCTATGTATAAGTGATTTATTTTATCACAAGTGACCATATTCAACACCCATCAACTCCCAAGTTGTCTGAATTCTTGTACATGAGTCACAAAATGAATAAATGAGGGATGCGATGGTTTTCTATGGTCGTATTGACCCCAAATGATACTTTAACAAGGGTACCATTAGTAAAGTACATAAGGACTATATCGTGGGAACTATAATACGTAGATATTGTACGATCTTTGTGTGAGTTGTGCACGTGATATAAAGAACCGTAAAACAACAATAACTATAACTATATTGTATGAGTACATTTCTTAGGAACAACAATAATTGATTCATGGATAGAGTTAAATTGTTTAGGTGTACTCAAAGTACTTACACATTCACATTACAATACGATTAAAGAGCTACAATACACGACACTAACTTTTAACTCGTACTTTTACAGTGATTAGTTAAGAAACATTACATAGGTTTGACAAATCACGTAAAGTGCAAATATTACTAGGTTTAGCACTATCAAACTTTGAATTACTCCAGCTTCATCTTTGGAATTATTCACTTTACTTTCGCGATGAACTTGGTTCGTCGATCCACTCGTAGCTTCACTTTCTTCATATCGAGAATAGTTGTGGGAGAAAGTTTGCCCAATTTCAAATGGCTCACACCAATGAGAATAGCCATGGTCTGGGCAATAGTAAAATAGCCTCCCTGGATTCAAACTTGTCTCCGAAACCATGATTATTGTTTTCTTCCACAATCACGACGCTTGCAGTTATCCTTTTTATATTTTAAGCTACTCTTTTGAGAGTTGCTACTGGAAGAGGCCACGAATGAGAAGCAAATGAACATAATTACGTGCTATTTATAAGTTCTAACGACAAAAATAATGGCTATATTATTGTAACGGTCATAAAATTCAAATCGATTCATTTATTATTCTTCTGTGAACTATATTATGTTGTAAGTTATACCATATAAACATAACAACAATACTATTGTAACTAAACCAGTGCGGCTTATTGTAACTAAAACAGTCATATCATGGTACATAATACAAAAAAATAAAACAGAGTGCAAATGGATAAATAGTACGAAGTACATGTCAACAAAGTTCAAACAACATAAAAAGAAAGTAGAAACAACCACGTTTGATTCACTACAATCCTTGTGGGGAGATGGGCAACCACATGTGCTCTCCTCCACCATGTCAACACTGATTGTTGCTACAGGACTGGTTGTTTGCACGTACGGCGATTATGTCCAGGTTTACCACACCGTGCACACTTCGTAACACGGGTTTCGACTTCGATGGAATTCTTTTCGTCCTTCTACGACCTGGTTGAGCTTTCGATGCAGGTGGATTAATAAATACATCTTCAGGACCATGATTTGTTTGTGCGTTGTACAAATCAAATTCCTCATCAAATGAAGGAATTGGATTAATTGTGTACTTATATACGTCTTTGTACAAATCAACCCGGAAGCAAGGATCAACAAATTCAAATACCGAATATCCTTTCGACTCAATACATGCACATGCATGTTTGCACGGAAGTTTATCCAACTGCCAAGATTTGCAAGTACAGGTCCTAGTCTCTAAATCAACACCATACGACTTATCCTCTTCATACACCTCATAACGCGTACCACTGGATCTGGTATATTTTAATAAGCGAGATGCCGTATAGTTGATTAATAATCTCTTTTCAACTCTAGGACACACTGTACCAGCCATGACTAAAGAATCTTCCCATCGATTACCTATCATATTCATTATTTTGATTTATATCGTATCAATCATGCATGGAACTGGCAAAGATCGTTCATCTTTAACCCAACCATTCCAGCATTCAACTTGGTTACTGTTCATTATTCCCCATCTATCTCCAGAAAAGTATGCATTGGCCCAACGATTGGGATCCGAGTCTCGGATAAATGATTCTGCACGAGGCATTTATTGAACTATAAGAGAAATATGTTCCTCAAACTCTTGCCGAGTAGGAGCAGTTGCAGCCTTATGTAGAATACTCAACCAATATGCTTTGTTGTGCAATAGATACAATCTTACAACCTTTGTTCTAAAGTTATCCTCCAAATGTCGCAAATAATAAGCATGGTTGCTACCAGTGGAATGGCTTTAATAAGCCCCGAATGACGATCATAGAAAATTGTGTAATTTTTCAATAAACCCCCATTGTGATAAAGAATAATCACTTTCAGCTTATTACAAAACCACTCTCAATTTCTATCATTCTCGGCATCAACAATTGCATAGGCCAATGTGTATAACTCATCATTTTGATCTTTGGACACAACAGAAAGTAAGCAACCTTTGTACTTATTTTTAATATGAGTCCCATCCAAACATATCATTTGCCTACACCCACGGTGGAAACCCAAAATAGAATTTCCAAAACTAATAAAGCTCCGAAGAAACTTTTGAGTTTGAGGGTCAATCTCATAATCGGCACAACTACCAGGGTTATTCAGTTTTAATGCACGACAATAACGTCTCAGTTTATCATAACAGCTCGACTCATCCCCATGAATGTCATACATTGCTTTTTACTTACCTCTCCACGCCGTATAGTACTTAAGCTCCACACCGTACTTTCTTTAGACCTCATTCAAAATAGCAATTGGTTTGTAACCTGGCTCATCTCCCAATTTTTGTTTCATAAGTTGCAAAATCCACGTATCATCGCCTTTGGGATGACCCCTTGTACGAAGAGAAGCATCACCACAACTGTGCTCAAGAATATATTTGCGAATGCCCAATAACTTGTCTGATTTATGAACTAATGCATAAACCCTCAATTTGCAATTTTCAACGATGCATACGACTATGATCTTTTGTTGATCATATTTCTTGTACTTAAGGTTCGATTGTTAGCAATGCAGTAATTTTTTAGCATAAACCTAAAATCATTAGCATCTTTGAAAATTTGATTCTCCCCACGTATGCAATGTCTCCATGCATCAATTGAATCTCCAAGCGGATTGTACTCAATTTGTCAATTTGCAACGGACTGTTGGAATTAACAAACTCACTGGAAAATGCAAAAAAAATGAAACAAATTGGATTATTACAGTGTACTACAAATAAATTGTAACAATTGAAATAAGTACTTTGAATGGAATGCTTGCATACGAGAACTCCATAATAAGATACTAGACACACAATCATTCCATACTATCATTAGCCTTATATGATACTACGGGCGTAGTTATTCTACACTATCACTATATTAACACGATACTATGTAGTATTATATTATATGCTATGATCACATAAACAAATTGAAAATGCATACAAAACAGAATGGGTGCATACCCGTGGCTGGAGGCCCTCCTTCTACGCCCATCAAGCTCATCAGTGCGGCTCACCACAATGTCGACCACACTCATGTGCATTACCAAATGCAATGTAACCATATTCACCACGTCTTCTTCAGAAGACAATGTGACAAACATTATTTCACGAGGAGCTAAGTATTGGAGCACCAATTTGTGGGGATGTATATCGTTACACTTCATTAAGATAGATTCATAGATCTCCTTCAAAGTTGAATCATTTTTAATGGAAATGATGTGCAGATAATCATTGTACTGACAACTTCCAAGAATACCAGCGGCGAGGGGGTTTGATTCACCATTTGCTGCCATTATGGGAAATTTAAGTTTTTTTTCGCGGTCGGGGGACAAAAAGTAGTAACAGAGAATATGAGGAAAGGGAGAAGAGAGAGAAACATAAGAGAAAAAAAGGAAGAAAATGGGAGAGGTGAGAGGAGAGAGGAGAGAGAAAGAGAAGAGATGAAAGGGAAGAAAGATGAGAGAGGAGAGAGAATGTATACAGTGAAAAAAAGTGTGGTCGGGGACTGAACTTCATGTTTATGTTTGCTTTAGGGACTGACCCGCTTGTGAAACATTGCTGGGGACTGACCGGTATGTTTTGTTTTGAGTTGGGGATTTATCTGTACTTGTCCCAACATTTAAACACATATTGAGTCATATATAATTAATAGAAACTATGACATTCTTTATATGTTCTGATATCATATCCAGTTAGATTTTATTGAAATTAAGAATATATTTTGACATGTTTTAAATAAAATATTATTATTTGGACAAAAAAAAAACCTAATTGAAATAATAAATACATAAGAAACTTAATCCAATACAAGTATGTACGTACAACTACACATTTCTAGTACTTACAAACACACGTGATATATACATGCACACACACAAAGTGCATAAAATTTTGGACACTATTAATGTAGTTGCTAGTAGTTATTCTTTCCATCTCACAATATTTATTGTTTCGGATTGTTGCCGGATTGAGAAAATTTGTTAATCTACATGGATTAAACCAAAAAAAAAAAGGAAAATTGCTAAAATATCATTGACTTTAATCATTTCTTTACTAATTGATGTTCATTTATAGGAAAATTGACAAGACCCCTCGACTAGGAAATTTAGTTAAGGAAAACCCCACTTCCATAAATAATTAGAGAAAACTCCTTTTCGTGTTAGTTTGGATAATTAATAAAGATAAACTACCAATTATACCCTTACTCCTAACCCTAAGTTTTGGCATCTATTCTTATGTTCTTCTCTCTCCCTGTTTACAAGATTAGATCGAAGGTTAAGATGTATAATTAGTTGATGGCTAGGATTACCCCCAGTTTCTCAATTTTGCGAAGATTTCTTCTTTGTAGCCAGGTTATAGATTTTTTATTTGATTTTGTTGCCTCTTTTTGGATATGGCGGTGGCCATGAAGAAAATTGGGTTTGGGTGGCTTTGTTTTGGTGGTTTTGATAGTGGTGGTTTTGTTTGAGCTGGTGGTGCGGGTCGTAATTTACGTTATTTGTCATTAAAAACCGTCAGACTATGGAAGTGTGGTGGTGATGATATGGTGTGGCGGTGGCGTGGTGATTAGGAGGAGCAAATCTAGGGTTTATTGGTAGATCAGGCAGAGGACGATGCGGGTAAAGAAGTTCGCACATACTGGACCCTTAATCGAGTATGTATTTTTCCGGTAGTCGATTAAGTTTATCGACTATGCTCTGATAGTCGATTAAAGTGTTAATCGACGGCTAAGGTACTCGATTAATGTTACTTGATTTCATCTTTTTAATTCATTTTTGGATTCTTATTTGTTTAAATCAATTACAATTTATGTATATTATTTTTTATGGAAAAATAGTGTCGATTTTCGTTTTTGCACAGTTGTGTTTTTATTTTATTTTTAGTAGTCAGTTTTCTTAATCGATTATGCTTATATCTCATAGTCGATTAATATATCTGATAGAAAAAAAGTTAAAAAATGAAAAACAAAAGAAAAAAACTAAAAACAATTAAAAAAAAAAAGGCTGATGAGGTGGCAGTGGTAGTGTTGATGAGGTGCTAGGGACATAAATGGAAAAAAGGGTGGCTGAAATTAGGAAGGGGTTATTCTCAAATGATGCAAAATAGTTTTGGGCCTCTCCTTATTAAAAGAAGTATTGAGAGGGTTATATCAAAGAGCCCCATTATTTAAAGTGATAAAGGACAAAATTGGAAATCAAAAAAGAAGTTTTTCAACTAATTGTCTTTTTATTAAGGGGGAAGATAAGATCTAAAAGACCCTACAATTATATCAAGCTTTTAATGAACATGGATTAACAAACTATCTTTATAATCATGATTTTTATTGGGCATAAAGAGGAGAATGCTAATATTATTACTTTGAATATAGATCTTTAAGGGGGTATTTTCTATGTTTTTCTATCACCTGTCTCTATTACAAATATGAAGAGAAGTATTTATACTACTTTCCTATGAGTCCCCATGGGCCCTACTTAACCACGTGGGATACTACATATATATTATCTTGAGAGAGTTGAAGTAGGATGAGCTGGAAGAGCAAAGTGGATCACTGGCTCACGAGCTTGATAACCTTGAGATACCTGCGATCATAGAACACGGTTGATCCGACGGAAACCCCTCCGACGCTCAAGTCAGATGTGCGGATAGTAAAAATATTCCAGAGAATATATGTGGTAGTATCGCTCAGATAATAGGACGTACCCTAATAATTGAGTTGAAACCTCTATTTATAACTCATTGATTGGGCTGAAGTTTAGTTAGTTGAGATTGTCGGGCCCAGACCTTATATGAAGGTGATTGGGCATCGGTGGTAGTGGCCTTCAATATTGAGCTCGTGGTCCAATAAGTAAAGAAATTGTAGGCCCATTGGGTTGGCTCAACTAGGCATATCATTGGGACCCCCACTCTCGAGCCGAAGTAAGGGCCATGTCTAAATTTTTCTTGATCGTGTCGAGAGTAAAAATTGTCGCAGTTTCATGTTGGCGTATGGCCTGGTGGGGCGCGAAAATGCATTGGAGCGTGGGTCGGAGGGGCGCAAAGGCACGTTGGCGTGTGTCTGGAGTCTTGCGACGATAGCGCAGAACGCGACCAAGTTGTCGCGATGCAAGTTACTTGAGTCGTCAGAGTTGTCTCGCGATGATGTAGTAGCACAAAACGAGCTATCTCCTCGTGGGAGTTGTCGTCGTGGGGTAATAGAGTTGATCGAGTTATCTCCTCGTGGGAGTTGACTCGCGACAATGTAGTAGCATGTAGCGAGTTATCTCCTCGTGGGAGTTGTTATTGACACTGTTAATGGTTTGATACATTGCTTGTATGTATTTACATGTAGCCTTGTGTGTGATGTACTTGAGGAGGGGATCAGACTCTAAAGTTATTTTCTTTTGATACGGATCGCAGCGAGACGTAGTACCGAGCGAGGTGGCTCCTAGTGGGAGTTGCCTCGCAAGGGGTTCGTAGTACTGAGCGAGTTGGCTCCTCCTGAGAGTTGTCTCTCTGTGGTTTGGTAGCGCCGAGCGAGTTGTCTCCTCGTGGGAGTTGTCTCGCAACCGGTTCGTAATACCGAGCGAGTTGGCTCCTAGTGGGAGTTGTCTCGCTGCGGGTTGTATCGAGTGACTTGACTCCTCGTGGGAGTTGTCTCGTAACGGGTTCGTAGTTCCAAGCGAGTTGGCTCCTCGTGGGAGTTGTCTAGCTGCGGGTTGTATTATCGAGCAAGTTGGATTGCAGCAGTTGTGGAGTGACGCGCGTAACTAGATCGTACGTGTGGGCCGAAATCACGCGATGGATGAAACTCGTGGTTCAATGTCGCACGGTAAAGGATCTCGTGGATGGAGGTTGCGTGCGGGGATGGAGGTCTCGCGGGGAGGAGCGAGCTTTAAGTTAATATGCGGCAAGGGGCTCAGTTTGATCGACCAAGAGTAGGTCATTCCGAGTATTACAAGTGAGAGTTGGTTCATCATCGTAGATCATCGAAGTCCTCAGTTCGTTTTACGCAATGTTCACCAACCTGTTATACCTCTCTTTGATAAAGAGGTATATGATGCTGACGATATGTTGTGACAAATGCAACATCAATAGAATTTAATACGCGGTGAAGGGCTCAGTACAATCGACCAAGACGAGGTCATTCTGAGTCTTACGAGCGAGAGTTGGTTGATCATCATAGATCATCAAAGTCCTCAATTCACATTACACAATATTCACCAACCTATTATACCTCACCGTGATTAAAAGGTATATGATGGTGGAAGATATGGTGTGGCAGTTGCATCACTAAGAAAAGTTAATTCGCGGCGAGGGGCTCAGTGTGATTGACCAAGACACGGTCATTCGGAGCATTACGAGCGAGAATTTGTTGATTCGCGGTGAGGTATAACAGGTTGGTGAACATCGCGTAAATAGGTTGGTGATCATCGTAGATCATCGAAGTCCTCAGTTCGTTTTATGCGATGTTCACCACCCTGTTATACCTCACCGTGAAAAAGATGTATATGGTGATGGAAGATATGGTGTGAGAACTGTAACATCTTGAGAATTTAATATGCGGCGAATGACTCATTTTGATCGACCAAGATGAGGTCATTCCTAGTATTACGAATGAGAGTTGGTTGATCATCGTAGATCATCGAAGTCCTCAGTTCGTTTTACGCGATGTTCACCAACCTATTATACCTCACCGTGATAAAGAGGTATATTACTATGGAAGATATGTTGTGACAATGGCAACATCAAGAGAATTTAATATGCGGCAAGGGTTTCTTTGATCGACCAAGACGAGGTCATTCCGAGTATTACTTGCGAGAGTTGGTTGATCATTGTCGATCATCAAAGTCCTGAGTTCGTTTTACGGAATGCTCAACAACCTACTATAGCTTACCGTGATAAAGATGTATATGATGATGGAAAATATATTGTGACAACTGCAACATCAAGAGAATTTAATACGCGGTGAGGGGCTCAGTGCTATCGACCAAGACGAGGTCATTCTGGGTTTTACGAGCGAGAGTTGGTTGATCATCGAAGCCCTCGGTTCGTTTTACGCGATGTTCACCAACCTATTATACCTCACCGTGATTAAGAGGTATATTGTAGCGCCCCGCCCCGAGTAGCAGACACCTCGTGGGGGAACACCACTCAACATGCAGTACATTCAATGACCCCAAATATGCCCCTCAAATTTTTGATAATAAAAATGTTAAACGCCAATATCTATACCATCGTGTTTACAAAAGGAGGTTCTATTACAAGTCGACTTCGACACCACTTACTCTATTACAAAATTCTCGATTAAAGGATTCCTATACGGTACATCATTAGAGATACCTCTCGACGAGACTAATCGGAGGCATACACGAGCTTTAACACTTGGTATGAAAATTTAAGTATAAGTCTTTCTTTTACCTGCGCATTCATATCAGAAAGGAGAAACGAGTAAGTCCGAATGACTTAGTGGAAAAACACATGATCCTCGAGTATGATGAGAATCAACATAGCATATAACGAGAGACTTTACAAGAATTTCATTAACAGAAGTGTAACATGTACAAGAGTGTAACATGTACGGCTCAAGTTCAATATTTGGTGGGGTCTCCAACCTTGTAACTCCCAACAAATAAAATCATATCACATCCTTATCCCTCCACTCCGTCCCGAGTGGCCACTCGGTCGGAAACAAGCAAGAGGCACGACCGGAACGTGCCAATTCGGCTCAGGAACGTTAAACTCCAAACGCACATGAGTCCGAACCATCAAGAGGTACCATTCGGGAGACCGGTCATCGCCAGCCCAATACTGCCCGATCGTCTTACCAAAATGGTCCTAGGGCCCCGCTCCCCCAAGAGCGTCCTCAAGGGTGGGGACAGTAGTTTCAAGAATCAATATCATTCATTTTAGGAATATCAAGTCATTCATTTCAAAAATCAAGTCAATCATTCACAAGATAAGTCGTGATCGGGATAATCGAACATCAAGTCTCAGGATAATGAGCATGTTCGAGAATTAAGTTCAAGCCAAAGAGAGAATATTCGTGAATATGAAAGTCAAGAAGAACAATAAGTTCAGTATCAGATTCCAAGAATGATTCCAAGAATGAGTATATCAAGATCTCAATGAATTCAATAAACATGAGATTCAAGTTCGAGCCAACGAACTATTTATTCTCGAAAAGTGTTCAAGACAAGATTTTGAGAATAAATATAGTCCAATATCGAGTTCAAGGAAAATGTTCAGGCTAAGGAATCAAGTATAAGAATTAGCCGTGAACATAGCAACCAAGAGAAATGACAAGTTCAAGATTTCAGGAAACAGGATCAAGGTTCCAAGTTCGAGCCAAGGAAACGAATATGCTCGTAGAACATTAAGGATCATATTCCAAGAAAAATATAATCAATGCATTAAAGGATTCAAGATGGAGAATATATTTGGTTCAAACAAAAGAGATATTAAGCTCGGGAAAGAAATCGGATAAGAGTCATAGTTTATCACCTGGAGTCCAATGCTAGTGCTATAGAAGTGCTATAGAAGCATCTTTAAGCTTTAAGCTTAAACCTTGAGTGAGAGCTTTACTACGCTCAACACTTATGCAAATATTAGAACTAAATAAGATTCCAAACAGTAATATAGCCATATTACCATCCACTATATGACATAGTCAATTTCTTAAACATATACTAAGAATTGCTTCTCGCGGCAATTTATTCAAATAATCATTGCGATCGTTGCACTTATCTGAATGACCTAAATGATTTATAAAGTTAAAGATAACATCTGTATCTACAAGTTTACTAAAGACTTTAATCCCAAATTAATCCAAATTAACAACATAACCCGTCAATAACAACCCCGAAAGATAAACACATAAACCTGCCAGATTTTCGGATAATTTCGTTTACTGTCACACTCCGATTGAAAAATCATAACAAATTGTACAGTTATCCAAATTGTCCAAATAATACATCAAATGGAACCTGGCAGTTTAATCTACAAGTTTCCTTAAGTCACACAGTCCAAATTATGATCCCAACTTATCGAAAACAGCCCCGCAAGAAGATACTCAAAACTGCCCTGTTTCCGGCAGATTACTGTCATCAGATTCTGACCTCTAAAACATGTATATTAAATACTCTAATTCGATACAATTGAACACTTACTTATATTTTACGATGTCCTCTACGAGTTTCCTGAAGGAACTGATTCCAAATTCGCATTCAAAACCCGAAAACAGGTGCGACAGCAAATTTTATTTCCCCAAAATCCCAGCGAGCTGGCTGACTTCTCCTCAAACTCCGGCGGTGCAAACCATCGAGAGCCACCACCAATAGAAAGATAAGATCGTAAGGTTTCTAATTATGGGACCTGATCGTCGAGATTCCACCTTTAAGGCCTCCGCTCAATTAATTCTTTGAAGGACCAACCGCTGAAATTCGGGTTCTGGACGGCTCGTCTTCTTCAACCTTTCCGACCACCACCACCGTTGTGCCTCCGGATTCTCGAAACTCTGTTCATGAATGTTGCAGCACTTCCTTTGAAGAATCAATTTGGGATTTCTTCTTTCACCTCTCAATTCTTCAACCTAAACTTGATTACACCAAACCCTCACTTGGAAACTCGATAATTCCAATTAATTTATGTGATTCCAGTCAAGACTCCGGTAGAGAGAATGGCGGAGATAGAGAGATAGAGAGTGAAGAGAGGAAGATAGAGAGAGACGGTGAGAGAAGAAGAAACGTGGCTGCCAAACAAGGAATTAGAATAGGCAAAGTACACGTCAATCCCTATCTCACTATAAATTCTGAAAATTGGCTATAAGGCCAAATTGTTTTCTTAATTACCAAATAGATGCCATAACTGTAGATAATTACAATTCTACACTTCCCATCAAATTCGAGATATATTATAATCTCATATCGACACATATCAACTAAATAAATTCAGTTATCCCCAGACTTAAACAACTTACATATTTACGGGGTGTTACACTCTTCCCTCCTTAAAAGAATCTGGTCCCCAGATTCTCAACTATTATTCGAACATGAAAATACAATTTTCTAAAATTATCTTCTTTCTCATCCGTCGCGTCTTCAACTTGGTGGTTTATCCATAATACCTTCAAGTCTTGTGATTGAGGAATTCGTTATCAAGATAGATATCACTTGAGCGTATAATCACTAGCAAGTATAGAAAGTTGGTGCCGACAATAGGAACCGATTTCTATTCATATGATAATTTATCTTAATTCAAGCCATGTCGCTTCAATGAATAACATTCGAAATCGATCAAAATGGTGTTAGCTTAGTCGGTGTTCCTAACACATATTATAAATTGCTTCCTTGACGATCTATATGTACCAAACTTGGTATTGACTTAAGTAACGAGTCAAACTACTATCGTAATGAATTAAAAAATACACTTCAATTCAAATCTGATGTAGTACTAGGAACACCTGCTCGTGGAACCTTGTTATCCGCGACTTCATTAGAAATATTATCCAATTCATTCGATGTAGCCTTACCGTTGAGCAAGATGCTGAATATTTATAATGTTCCAGTATTTGAAGGCCAAGATACGGTTCGTCAACCGATTAATGGGACTTGTGAGGTACATCAACTATGAGGAAATAATCGAGTTAGGGTTGTAGCTAGGAGTCCTACAAATGGTCTGATGAGAGGAATGAAAGGATTTAATAAGGGTCTGATATCGTTCGGAACTTTAAATATCTCCCTAGTTATCCGTGTCACATTCTTCAAGAGAACGTGTTTCTTCTCCTCCGTTTCGCTCGAATTGCGGTAATTAGAATTATATATCTAGCTCCACATATATATAACTCTTTTGACGATCTTATGTAGGCTTTGATCTTTATTTGATAAGTCAAACTTAATTGTAGCATTTCCTATGATCTCCAATCACCACTCTTTGCATTTGCTATCATTGGCTATTCGCCGCTCGTCTAGTCTTGAATTGCAAACTCGATTGACACTTTATTCCATGAACACTGCGAAAATGTTTGTATTCCAGCTTGATAGATTCCCAATTATCACGATAATCTGCGTTATACGTTCTCAAGGTTCCTTCAATGTTTCCAGCCATCCACTCAAACGAGAAGTTAGTTTTGAGAAACATTGTAGATAATCGAAATCCTTCAATGTTTCCAGTCATCCATTCGCGGTGAGGTATAATAGGTTGGCGAACATCGCATAAACAGGTTGGTAAACATTGTAGATAATCGAAATCCTGAGTTCGTATTACGTGAAGTTCACCAACCTGTTATACCTGAACTTGATAAAGAGGTATATGATTATGGTAGGTATGGAGTGACAATTGCAAACCCAAGAGAATTTAATATTCGGCGAATGACTCATTTTGATCGTCCAAGACGAGGTCATTCCGAGTATTACGAATGAGAATTGGTTGATCATCATAGAACATCGAAGTCCTCAGTTCGTTTTACGCGATGTTCACCAACCCGTTATACCTCACCGTGATAAAGAGGTATATGATGATGGTAGATATGTTGTGACAAATTCAACATCAAGAGACTTTAATATGCGACGAGGGGCTCAATTTGATCGACCGAGGTCATTCCGAGTATTACGAGCGAGAGTTCGTTGACCATCGTAGATCATCGAAGTCCTGAGTTCTTTTTACCGGATGTTCACCAACCTGTTATACCTAACTGTGATAAAGAGGTATATGATGATGGTAGATATGTTGTGACAAGTTCAACATCAAGAGAATTTAATATGCGGCGAGGGGCTCAGTGTGATCCACCAAGACAAGGTTGTTTGGAGTATTACGAGCCAGAGTTTGTTGATTCCCAGTGAGGTATAACAGATTGATGAACATCTGGTGAACATCGTAGATCATCGAAGTCCTCAGTTCATTTTACGCGATGTTCACCAACCTGTTATACCTCACCGTGATTAAGATGTATATGATTATGGAAGATATTGTGTGACAACTGCAACACCAAGAGAAGTTAATACGCGGCGAGGGGTTCAGTGTGATCGAACAAAACAAGGTCATGTCGAGTATTTTGAGCGAGAGTTTGTTCATTGGTAGTGATTTATAACAGGTTAGTGAACATTGTAGATCATCGAAGTCTTGATTTCATTTTACGTGATGTTCACCAACCTGTTATACCTCACAGTAACAAAGAGGTATATGATGCTGGAAGATATGTTGTGACAACTAAAACATCAAGAGAATTTAATACGCGGTGAGGAGCTCAGTGTGATTGACCATGACGAGGTTAATCTAAGTATAACGAGCGAGAGTTGGTTTATCATTGTAGATCATCGAAGTCCTCAGTTCATTTTACGCGATGTTCACCAACCTATTATACATCACCATGATTAAGAGGTATATGATGATGGAAGATATGGTGTGGCAACTACAACAACAAGAGAAGTTAACACGCGGCGAAGCTCAGTGTGATCCGCCAAGACAAGGTCATTTGATCGACCAAAACAAGGTCATGTCGAGTATTTTGAGCGAGAGTTTGTTGATTCGCGGTGATTTATAACAGGTTGGTGAACATTGTAGATCATCGTAGTCTTGATTTCATTTTACGTGATGATCACCAAGATGTTATACCTCACCGTGATAAAAAGGTATATGATGATGGAAGATATGGTGTGGCAACTACAACACGAAGAGGACTTAACATGCTGCGAGGGGATCAGTATGATCGTCCAAGTAGAGGTCCATCCGAGTTTAACGAGCGAGAGTTGGTTTATCATCGTAGATCATCAAAGTCCTCAAATCGTTTTACGCGATGTTCAAAAACATGTTATATATCTCACCCATGATAAAGAGGTAAGTGATAATGGAAGATATTGTGTAAAAACCGCAACATCAAGAGAAGTTAATCGACCAAGACGAGGTCATTTTGAGTATTACGAGCAAGAGTTGTTTCATCGCCGTAGATCATCGAAGTCCTCAATTCGTTTTACGCGATGTTCAGCAACCTGTTATACCTCTCCTTGATAATGAGGTATATGATGCTGGAAGATATGTTGTGACAACTACAACATCAGGAGAATTTAATACGCGGCGAGGAGCTCAGTGTGATTGACCATGACGAGGTTAATCTGAGTATAACGAGCGAGAGTTGGTTTATCATCGTCGATCATCAAATTCCTCAGTTTATTTGACGCGATGTTGACCAACCTGTTATACCTCACCGTGATTAAGAGGTAGATGATGATGGACGATATGGTGTGGCAACTACAACAACAAGAGAAGTTAACACGGGGTGAGGGGCTCATTGTGATCCGCCAAGACAAGGTCATTTGGAGTATTACGAGCGAGAGTTTGTTGATTCGCGGTGAGGTATAACAGGTTGGTGAACATCGCATAAACAGGTTGGTGAACATTGTAGATCATCGAAGTCTTGAGTTCGTTTTACGCGACGTTCGCCATCTAGTTATACCTCTCGGTGATAAAGAGGTATATGATGATGGAAGATAAGTTGTGACAATATTAATATGGAGATGTGTATTAATATGAGGAACATATTTTCCTTAGTTATCTCATTAGATAATTTGAGAAGAAATAAATAATCTCTCCATATTAATCTCTTGAACGTGTATCTCCAAAAATAGAAGGAATTTCACATTTTTAATATTGTGTTTATTGTCATTAATTGGTTTAGGTCTTCACAAGAATATAAAAGGAGGAGCTAATGCTGACGTAACGCTGAGTCTTTTATCACGTGGATGATTTACCACGTCGCCCTCCACCGCCCTCCAAGTCTACCAACGCAAGTAAGCAAAGGGGAAGAATGAAGTCATCTACAAGAGGAGCTGCCTAAGTATCATTTACAGGGGGAGAAACACATGCACGGGGAGGTGACTCTGTTGTGAACCACCTGCCGAAGCCACTGCTGTTGGAACAGTTGCTGAAACTGTGGCAGTTGCTATTGCAACAGTTGATGCCACTCTTGTTGCTGGTTGTTCCTTTAATGCTAAGGATGATCTTAAGTTTTATTGCTTCCGTCTATCATCTGATTGTTTTTATTTTCAGGTTTTTTACTTAGCAGGAGAAAATGATTATAATCAATAAACGACAAAGGGGGAGATTGTTAGAATCCCTTGGATTCTAATTATACGAGAATTAAATAAAACTTGTGCTTCAAGTTTGCATATACCGTGAGCTAAAGAAGGGAAGAGTCTTTGTAGCTTTTAATTCTTTTAATTTGTCATTAATTGATTTATAATAGGAATTATTCATCTAAAGAGTTTTCTTGTGTTGAAAATATTATTTCCTACGTGATTAAAAGTTTCCTAACCCTAATGGACTCTATTTCCTTGTAGGATTCTTATCCCCTACAGAAGTATAAATACATCAACACGGCGCCTCAGATCTCACGTCTTCTTGGAGAGAAAAATTTACACAGGATATTTTCTTTACTCTTGTTTTTATTGGCGTCTTTTTGGGGAGAAAAAGATTTCTCTTTTCCTTGTTGCTGTTGCGTGTTTTTTTTGAGAGAAAAAATATTTATCCTTCCTTTGTTGCTCCTACAGCTTTTTCAAGAGAGAATATTTTTTTTTCCTCTCATTTTTATTGCTTCATTGTGATACGTGATTTTCATAGAAAACATATCGGCTTCAAGGCTTTGTGGTGAAGACACCAAGATTCAAGGATTATCACAAGTTTGCTTCTTCTATACAAAAAGAAGATCGGTTCTTCGGGAGAGGCGCTTAAACAGATCTCGGGAGGAGATCGATCCGCCGACAGAGGGATTCAGCGTTGAAGGGAGTTCATCGTCGTAGATCATCGAAGTCCTCAGTTCGTTTTACGCGATGTTCACCAACCTGTTATACCTCTCCTTGATAAAGAGGTATATGATGCTGGAAGATATGTTGTGACAACTACAACATCAGGAGAATTTAATACGCGGCGATCAGCTCACTGTGATTGACCATGACGAGGTTAATCTGAGTATAACGAACGAGAGTAGGTTTATCATCGTAAATTATCGAAGTCCTCAATTCATTTTACGCGATGTTGACCAGCCTGTTATACCTCACCGTGATAAAGATCTACATGATGATAGAACATATGGTGTGACAACTGAAACACCAATAGAAGTTTATACGCGGTGATCGGCTCAGTTTAATTGACCAAGACGAGGTCATTCCGAGTATTACGAGCGAGAGTTGGTTGATCATGGTAGATCATCGAAGTCCTCATTCGTTTTACGCGATGTTCACCAACCTGTTATACCTGACCAAGATAAAGTGGTATATGATGATGGAAGATATGTTGTGACAACTTCAACATCAAAAGAATTTAATACGCGGCGAGGAGCTCAGTGTGATCGACCAAAACATCATAGATCATCGTGGTCATGACTTTGTTTTACGTAATGTTCACCAACCTGTTATACCTCACCGTGATAAAGAGGTATATGATGATGGAAGATATGGTGTGGCAACTACAACAATAAGAGAAGTTAACACGCGGCGAGGTGCTCAGTATGATCCACCAAGACAAGTTCATTTGGAGTATTACGAGCGAGAGTTTGTTGATTCGCGGTGAGGTATAACAGGTTGGTGAACATCGCGTAAACAGGTTGGTCATCATTGTAGATCATCGAAATCTTGAGTTCGTTTTACGCGATGTTCACCATCCTGTTATACCTCACCATGATAAAGAGGTATATGATGATGGAAGATAAGTTGTGACAACCAATGTTATCAGATTCGGACTGGACATAAAACCGGCGAGGCATTCGGGTTATGGTTGGACCGGTTCAACCGGGTTAACCCGGGTTTTTTACTTTTTGATTTATTCTATTTATTTTTTAATTTTATATAGACATAAATACATCCAAATAAAACTTTAAAACATTAAACAACATATGAAAAACTTCACTTCAATCCAAAAAACTATCCATAATAATAATGTATCTCATCAAAATTATCCTCATCACATACTTAAAATTTTAAGATATAAAACTAAAACATTGAAACTAGTCAATTTACTTAAAAAGAGCAAAGTCACAAACATCAAAGAACATTTATTGAACATAAATTTTAAAATAAAATAAAATCATCTCATAATAATCACCCTCACTCATCAAGGTCATCCTCGTCCCCATCTCCATCTCTATCTCGATTTCCATCTTCATCTTCTATTTGATATTCCTCCAAGTCATGCTCTCCAATATCTACATGCATACATAAAAATTCTCTTCAAGCCAATAAATTATGAACACTATTCTTTTAAATAACTAATTCAAATATAATTTTAAACTATTTCTGATCATCATCATCAAAACTAAATAACATTAAAAAAAAAAAAAAAACCCTTGTGCACTTGATTCTCCCATATCTCTTGGGAATACTTCTGACAACATGTTCTCAAGCTCATCATAGTCAAGCTCTCCTTCTCCTTCCTTTTCCTCAATCCAAAATTCATTTTTTTCAAGTGATTCATAATCAACTGAAGCATAGGATCTCTTATAATTGGTCAACCTAGCAAATTATAAACAATGGTATAAAGTTGAGGAATAAAATACAAAACTAATTTATTGAAATATTGCAAAACTCACCTATTCTTCAACCGCAAATTATAGTGAACATAGACAAGATCATTCAATCTTTTATGGTCAAGCCTATTTCTTTTCTCTGTGTGGATGCGCTCAAATACATTCCAATTACGCTCGCAATCAAAAGAGGACGCAGTTTGACCAAGGATTTTTATAGCCAATTTTTGCAAATTTGGTACATCAAAACCAAATAATCTCCACCATTCACCTGATACCAATTATCAACATTAGTATATATATAAATTAAAAAAGTACGAATGCAATAATGGTAAAACTTTAAAAATAAATAGTAAAAAACATAGCATCCTAAATTAATATTTACCTAGTCTAGTGGTTTTACAACAAGCAATTGCCTTTGGACGAGAAAAGCCCTTCTCACGCTCTCGAAAAATTCTTAACTCATCCAGTATTGCTAGGCCATCGTCGCATTCCACCTTATCCAACACATTTAGCACTCCCCGCATAATCTCAGGCTTTTTGCAGTAAGAGGATTGATCGTATTGAAAAGCAGGGTTCAAATAATATGCTCATGCATGGAGATCTTTTGTCAACATAAGATCCAATCTCCTGTCTATAATATCAGTGTAGGGCATGTAGAGTCTTTTCTTATTTTAAAAAATATTCATAATCCCCAAAAGTGCCCTGTGCATGCCCTCATATATATAAGTCAGGGATGGTTTCTCATCAGTATCGCACAACCGCAACAAGCATATCAACGGTGTCATAATCTTCACGATCATCAAACAATTATCCCAAAATTTCTCATCCAATACAATTTGTTTTACTTCTTTAGCTCTTTGCACTTTCGAATATTTCTTAAAATTAGTGCTAAGGACCAAACCTTGCAAATCATCCTTATGCGCATGTAAGCTTTGTAAAGCAATAAAGGTAGTAGCAAAAGGGGTCGCACCATGACGGATGATTCTCGCCATCATTCTCTCTTTCTTAGGCAATTAAATGTCACCTTGTGATTGTAGACAAAGACAGCCAGTCAACTTTGAAGCAAGAATAGCCAAAATTTGGACGCTTTCCAGCTCTCCAACATCTTTAAATATCAAATTCACACAGTGAGCTGCATATGCTGACCAAAACATAAAATTATATTTCTCTACAAGATTACCACCCGCAGCTTTATAATAAGCTCCATTGTCTGTTACCATGTGTACAACATTACCAGGACCAACCCATTCCACAATCTCACAAAACAACTTACATATCTCTTCAGCAGTTGAACAAATATCAGAAGCATCAACAGATTTGACAAATGAAATTCCTTTTGGACAGTAAACTAAAAAGTTAATCAAAGACCTCTGTCTAATGTATGTCTGTCCATTTGCCATTATAGTGCAACCTGTGTCCTCCCAAGTTCTTCTCATAGAATCCATGATCAACTTAACATGCATTTTAGCATCACTCAGTAAGTTCACCCGCAAAGCATGATAAGAAGGATGTTTATAACCAAGACTCATGTTAGCTATTTTGTCAATGGCACCTTGAAAGTAAGGTGAATTGAAAGCATTAAATGGGATACATGCATCATAAAACCATAACGCAATGGCCAAGTCAGTCTCTTTCCACCTTTCCTTACTTTGCATGCATGCTCTAATACAAGGTTGGGAAGAATGAGTTACCTTAAGATTTTTTTGACAAATTGCTTTAATCCCATTAGAGGTTTTTCTCTTCCCCTTTGACGGTTCCTTTTGTGTAGGAATGTCATCACCTTCACTTGATGAGTCGTCAAACACTCATTTCTTCTCATTACTTTTCTTTGCAGTAGAATCCAATGACCTTTTTTATTTCGAGCCGCACTTCGAAGTAAACCTTATTGCAAGAAAAAGTATTTCCTGTAGTTCCGGCAAGATGTTGTTTCATTCTGTTAATACCTCCACCCTTATTTTTTTTTTGTTGCAGAACAAACAAATCAACACTTTTTTTCCTTCTGCACTCATTCCCTCAGAAACATAATTCCATGTCGCGTCCGTTTTTTTCCTAATTGAAGTAGCTGAGGAAGCTTCTGCTTGTGACAAAATTGTCTTACTCTCAAGCTCAGCCATAGTCTCCTAATAAATTAAGGAAAAAACAAAACGAGTTAATATTTTCACGGTTGAATACGATACTCAAAAAATATTTCAATTAATTAATGAACGCATATCAAATCGTTAATGTCTTTTGTATAAAAATTATTTCTTGTACACTATATATGGTATTAGAAAAGAACATAATTTGATATATACAATATTAAATGGCGAAAAAACTACAAGTGTATATAGAAATTTTAAACTCACTTCTAAACAATATTTGTTTAAAGAATTGAAAGCTAAACAAAATTATTATCACACGAAATAAGAAAAAACCAGAATTTAAAAATTGCAAGATTCAACTACAGGAAAGAGGGTACCGGCGGCTGGCGGTTTGTAGGGGCGGCGGTGGCTGGCGGCGGCCAGCGGTGGCTGGCGGCTGGAGGATTGGGCAGTGGTGTCTTGGTGTGGGTAGATTGCAGCAGAAGATGAACAGACTTGTCTTACAAGTCAGTTCACGTTTAACATCTTTTTTGTTTCAGGTTTTTTTTTTTTGAAAACCTAATATATATATATATATATATATATATATATATATATATATATATAACACAGCGTTTAGGAGTAGAACCCGGGTCAGCGGCCGGTTCGCCGGTTCCCGGTTTTCACCCGGTCGCACCGGGTTTCTAGTAGTTGACCCCGGTTTTGAATTTCTTCGGGTTTGGGGGTTAGACCGGACCGGTTTTCCGGCGGGTCGCGGTCGAACCGGTCGGTCCGGTCTGGTTCTTACAACCTTGGTGACAACTACAACATCAAAAACAATTAGTATTAGGGGAGGGGCTCGGTGCAATCGACCAAGAGGAGGTCATTCCAATTTTTACAAGCGAGAGTTGGTTGATCATCGTAGATCATCGAAGTCCTCAGTTCATTTTACGCGATGGTCACCAACCTGTTATACCTCACCGTGATTAAGAGGTATATGATGATGGAAGATATGGTGTGAAAACTGCAGCACCAAAAAAAAGATAATACGCGGCGAGGGGCTCACTGTGATCGACCAAAACAAGGTCATTCAGAGTATTACGAGCGAGGGTTTGTTGATTCGCGGAGAGGTATAACAGGTTGGTGAACATCACATAAACACGCTGGTTAACATTGTAGATCATCGAAGTCCTAAGTTCGTTTTACGTGATGTTCACCAACCTGTTATACCTCATGACCGTGATAAAGAGGTATATGATGATGGAAGATATGGAGTGACAACTCCAACACCAAGAGAATTTAATATTCAGCGAGGGGCTCAGTGCAATCGACCAAGACGAGGTCATTCCAAGTTTTACGAGCGAGAGTTGGTTGATCATCGAAGTCCTCAGTTCGTTTTACGCGATGTTCACCAACCTGTTACACCTCACCGTGATTAAGAGGTATATTATGATGGTAGATATGGTGCAAAAACTGCGGCACCAAGAGAAGTTAATACGCGGCGAGGGGCTCACTGTGATCGACCTACAACAGCTCATTGGGAGTATTACGAGCGAGAGTTTTGTGATTCTCGGTGAGGTATAACAGGTTGGTGAACATCACATAAACACGTTGGTGGACATTGTAGATCATCGAGGTCCTAAGTTCATTTTACGTGATGTTCACCAACCTGTTATACCTCACCGTAACAAAGAGGTATATGATGATGGAGGATATGGTGTGACAACTGCAACACCAAGAGAAGTTAATATGCGGCGAATGACTCATTTTGATCGACTAAGACAGGGTCATTCCGAGCAGTACGAGCAAGAGTTAGTTGATCATCGTAGATTATAGAAGTCCTCCGTTCGTTTTACGCGATGTTCACCAACCTCTTATACCTCACCGTGATTAACAGGTATATGATGATGGAAGATATGGTGTGACACCTGCAACACCAAGAGAAGTTATTAGGCGGCGAGGGGATCATTGTCATCGAACAAAACAAGGTCATTTGGAGTATTACGAGCGAGAGTTTGTTGATTCGCGGTGATGTATAACAGGTTGGTGAACATTGCGTAAACAGGTTGGTGAACATTGTTGATCATCGAAGTCTTGATTTCGTTTTACGTGATGTTCACCAACCTTTTATACCTCACCGTGATAAAGATGTATATGATGATGGAAGATATGTTGTGACAATTACAACATCAAGAGAATTTAACACGCGGTAAGGGGCTCAGTGCAATCGACCAAGACGAGGTCATTCCGAGTTTTACGAGCGAGAGTTGGTTCATCATCCTAGATCATCGAAGTCCTCAGTTCGTTTTACGCAATGTTCACCAACCTGTGACACCTCACTGTGATTAAGAGGTATATGATGATGGAAGATATGGTGTGACAACTGCATTATCAAGAGAAGTTAATACACGGTGAGGGCTCAGTTTGATCCACCTAGACAAGGTCATTTGGAGTATTACGAGCGAGAGTTTGTTGATTCACGGTGAGGTATAACAGGTTTGTGAACATCAGGTAAATAGGTTGGTGAACATTGTAGATCATCGAAGTCTTGAATTTGTTTTATGTGATATTCACCAACTTGTTATACCTCACCTTGATAAAGAGTTATATGATGAAGAAAGATATAGTGTGACAATTGCAACACCAAGAAAAGTTAATATGTGGCGAGTGACTCATTTTGATCGATGAAGACGAGCGCATTCCGAATAGTACGGATGAAACTTGGTTGATCATCGTAGATCATCGAAGTCCTTAGTTCGTTTTACGCGATGTGCACCAACTTGTTATACCTCACCGTGATAAAGTAGTATATGATTATGGAAGATATGGTCAGATAACTGCAATATCTAGAGAATTTAATACGCGGCGAACAACTTAGTGTGATCGACCAAGACGGGGTGATTCCTTGTATAACGAGCGACAGTTGTGGTATCATCGTCGATCATCGAAGTCCTCAGTTCGTTTTAGGCGATGTTCACCAACCTGTTATACCTCACCGTGATAAAGAGCTATATGATGATAGAAGATATGGTGTGACAACTGCAACACCAAGAGAAGTTAATACGCGGCGAGGGGCTCTGTTTGATTGACCAAGACGAGGTTATTCGGAGTTCGAGCGAGAGTTGGTTAATCATCGTAGATCATTGAAGTCCTCATTGGTTTTACGCGTTGTTCACTAACCTGTTATACCTCAACGTGATAAAGAGGTATATGATGACGGAAGATATGTTGTGACAATTGCAACATCAGGAGTATTTAATATGCGGCGAGGGGCTCAGTGTGATTGACCAAGACGAGGTCATTCCGAGTTTTACGAGCGAGTGTTGGTTGATCATCGTAGATCATCGAAGTCCTCGTTTTCTTTTACACGATGTTCACTAACTTATATACCACACCGTGATAAAGCGGTATATATGATGATGGAAGATATGGTGTGGCAACTACAACACCAAGAGAAGTTAACACGTGACAAGGGGCTCAGTGTGATAGACCAAGACGAGGTCATTACGAGCGAGAGTTGGTTTATCAACATAGATCGAAGTCTTTAGTTCGTTTTACACGATGTTCATTAACCAGTTATACATCACCGTGATATAGAGATATATGATGATGGAAGATATGGTGTGAGAACTGCAACACCAAGAGAAGTTAATATGCGGCGAGGGGCTCAGTGCGATCGAGCAAGACGAGGTCATTCCGAGTATTACGAGCGAGAGTTCGTTGATCAGCGTAGATCGTCGAAGTTCTCAGATCGTTTTATGCGATTTCACCAACCTGTTATACCTCACCGTCATAAGGAGTTATATGGTGATGGAAGATATGGTGTGACAACTGCAACACCAAGATAAGTTAATACACGGCGAGAGGCTCAGTGTAGATCATCGAAGTCCTAATTCGTTTTACGCGATGTTCACCAACCTGTTATATCCTCATCTTGATAAAGAAATATATGATGATGGAAGATATGGTGTGACGACTGCAACACCAGGAAAAGTTAATACGCAGCGAGGGGCTCAGTTTGATCGACCAAGATGAGGCCATTCCGAGTTTTACGAGCGAGAGTTTGTTCGTTTTCGTAGATCATCGAACTCCTTAGTTTGTTTTACGCATTGTTCACCAACTTGTTATACCTCACCGTTATAAAGTGGTATACAATCATAGAAGATATGGTGTGACAACTGCAACACCAAGGGAAGTTAATATCCGGTGAAGGACTCAGTGTGATCGACCAAGACGAGGTCATTCCAAGTATTACGAGCGAGAGTTGGTTGTTCATCGTGGATCATCGAAGTCCTCATTCATTTTACGTGATGTTCACCAATCTGTTATACCTTACCGTGATAAAGAGGTATATGATGATGGAAGATATGGTGTGACAACTTCTACACCAATAGACATTAATACGCAGCGAGGGGTTCAATGTGATCGAGCAAGACGAGGTCATTCCGAGTAATATGAGTGAGAGTTGGTTCATCAACGTAGATCATCAAAGTCGTTGGTTCGTGATCATCAAAGTCGTTGGTTCGTTTTACACGATGTTCATTAACCTGTTATATCTCACTGTAATAAAGAGATATATGGTGATGGAAGATATGGTGTGACAACTGCAACAACAAGATTAGTTAATGCGCGTTGAGGGGCTTAGTGTGATCGACCAAGACGAGGTCATTCCGAGTATTACAAGCGAGATTTGGTTGATCATCATAGATCATTTAGGTCCTCAGTTCATTTTACACGATGTTCACCAACATGTTATACCTCATCGTAATAAAGAGGTATATGATGATGGAAGATATCGTGTGACAACTTCAACACCAAGAGAAGTTAATACGCGGCGAGGGGCTCAAGGTGATCGACCAAGATGATGTCGGCTGAGTCTTACGAGCGAGAGTTGGTTGATTATCGTAGATCATCGATGTCCTCAGTTCGTTCATTCCATGTCAATAAATTAGAACAAAGTAGTTCGCCGAGTTGGGAATTACAATGGAAATCTTCAACGAGCCGAGTGGGAGAATCGTTACAAGAACCTAGAAGAAAGAAATTCAAAACGAAGCTTTAGTTCGAGAAGAATGAACGAGGTTATTCAATTTTAAAGTCTTATAGAACTTATGAAAGTAAATGTTTTTGGTGTTTGGGTTTTGGTCATGTTGCTTCAGATTGTTTGAATAAGCCATTCAAGAATTTGTGGCTGGAGTACGAGGAATTGAAGAGAAAGGGTGATTCTTTACCGTCACCTGTAAAGGGTGATACTTGTAAACCTTTTGAGGACGAAAACACTTAAGCAAATTTGGGAATTGTTGATTCGATAGTTGAGGAAGAGGTAAATGAGAGTCATGAGATCGAGTTCGATGGGGAAGAAAAAGAAGGTTCAGATTAGAGGGTGAATCCTTTTGAAGAGGTGGAGAATGATATGATCCAGCCATACATTGAAGCTAGTGCCTAGCTAACCGGATTTCAAACTCTTTCATTGCAAGCCGAAGAAGATGGTGACATAATGCAAAGAAAGAATATGCTGCATTATTGGTGCCTACTAATAGGAATGTGATGACATTTTCTTCGAATGCTAACAATGAATTTGCCAGCACTCACAATGGTTGATCATGAATAAGGACTTATATATACTCCTTTTGATATTTGTCTGGATTCGAGGACGAATCCTTTTAAAGAGGGGGAGTATGATACGATCCTCACAAGCCCAAAGATGATGAATTGGAAGAAGCAAAAGCGTAGGAGTTTAAAGATGTTACTCGAGTTGGCCTTCAAGCATGAAGGCTTGAATCAGACCTTTAAAGATCCCATGGTGTGGAATTGGAAAAAAATGAAGAGGGGGATCCGTTGGACAAGTTGAATTCCATGCAACTGAGATTCTCGCTTATCTCTGGCAGCTTTTATCATTAAGGATATTAATCTCTCGTCTAATTTCCAATTAAGGTGATTCTAATTTCTTATGAACGCCAACTAAAAGATCTACAACTTTCATGTTTTGAGAGAAGAGAGATTCAAAGTGGGACAGTGCCAAAATCGAGCTTTAAGTGCCTGCACATGCCTGCACGTGCACATCCAAATGTCTACGTGAATTTTGATTAATAAATTGAGAGTATTCTCTCTAGTTCTTTAAGAACTCTTCGAATATATCGGAGGATTCTGTGCTTTCACCTTGACTTATCGATGAATCTTTCACAATTGATTGTGGCGACTTCACATACCAAGGTTTTTGTCTCTTTATAAGCAACGGTTCGCGGTTCCACCCATTTGATTCCTTTGTTTTTGGATGTTTCGATCTTGCTTCCGCATAAGGTATTTGGGTCTCGTAACAAGTTTTGTGGAGTTCGTATAGCCACCCATGTGATAGTGCAATTCAAAGAACTGTTTGGATTGTTGTTGGCTTCACAACGGGGCTAAAGGTTTCGATATAGTCAATGCCCGATCTTTGATGAAAGCCTTTTGCCACCAATCTTGCTTTATATCGTTGAACACTACCATCAGGCCTGGTTATGTTTTATGCAGAAAACCCATTTACAACGAACCATATAATGAGAGGAATGTGCTGGAACAAGTTTCTAAGTACCATTATGATGCAAGGTAGTAAATTTTTCACTCATGGTCATACGCCATTTGGGATCTTTGATGGCTTGTGAAACACATGAAGGTTCAGGTGATAAAGGTAAAGGGTGTTTGGAGATGGTGAAAACTATTTTGGGTTTGAAGATATTATTTTGGGAGCGAATTCGTATGGAGTGAAGTCGAGATGGTTGTATTAGTTTAGAAGTAGATACTGTGGACGATGGTTGGCCATGAACTGAAGTGACAATATCAAGTGAATTACCTGATGATGTGACAGTAGTCTCCGTAGCGATCATCATAGTTTGATGTTGACAATCACCCACGGCATAGTGAACTGACACACGACTAGAATTATCTTATTGGGGCAAGATGCATGAGGAATATGAGTGTGGGGAGTTATGGTTTCGGTGGATAAAAAATAGCAGGAATCCACGTCTTCCTATTAGAGGTAACCCGAGCTGACGTAAGATCAAGGTTATGGTAGGGATGTATATTCTCATTGAATTTAACATGACGAGACATAAAGACTATTTTTGTAGAGGGATCAGAACATTTATATGCACTTTGAGAGGATGAGTATCCAATGAAGACACAGGGACGTGATTTGGCTTCAAGTTTATTTTTAGTGTAAGCCTTTAACCAAGGATAATATAAATACCAAACGTTCTAAGTTTTTGATAGTATGGGATTCGGCAAGCGATTATGTTGTTGTGTGTGAGGAGGTGAAGTGAGGTGTGAAATGCCATTTGCTGAAAATAGTAAGTAAGATTTTGGTATTCACCTCCACCATCTGAATAAATAAAAATGATGGGTGTTTTGAAGAACTTTTCGCCAAAAGATTTAAATTTAGGAAAAATGTGGAAAAATTCAGATTTTAAGCGAAGTGGATAACGCAAACACACTTAGAGTAATGATCCACAAAAATAATGTAGTACTTGAAACCATCAATTAATTCAACTGGAGCAGGCCCCCAAACGTCGGTGTAAATTGTTAGAGTAGGTGGCCAGCAAGCCAACTTGTGGTTGTGGTCCTTCTCTTTTCCTTGTAATAAAACAAACGTTTTTCGTTCGTAATAATAAAATATTTCATTTGGCATTCTATATCTGTTATCCCATGCAAGCAGCATAGATATAGTCCTAACGAGTTACTCTATTACTGTGAGTTGATCTAGTAGAATCGTGAGATAACTCAGCAATGTAATGTAACTGTTAAACCTTGTTCCTAGTCGATGGGTTACGCGAATAATGAGGATACCGGCCTTTCCCTTTTGAGACTAGCACTTAGTGTATGTGTACTGCGTCTCATCAGTCCTCGGTGTTGTGACATCGGCATACTTGAGTGGGTGCTCATACTAGATGAGTTCACTGAACTCCATTGCCCTAGAAATCTATAAGTGGTTCTCATTCATCGAGTAATAGGTTTCTAAGATATAGTTGTACACCATTAGTCCTTAAGACCCAGACATCATCACCGTGACTTCACTAAAGGACCGATTGTATCGTGACCTGTCTCTGAGTCCCACCGCGGACCACTCCAAGGGCCAACGTTCGTGCAATCCGAAATCTAGTGTGAAGTATGTGCATTGTAGTAGGGGATTCGAGCGCTTGAGTAGTCATGGATGTCCTGTGTGTTCTGACGGTTTATAATCCAAGGAATCTCTGGCCAGAGTTGATAGTGGGGTGATTAGGGAAATGTGTTTCCCTAAGTCACGCGCGAACGGATTTATAATACCTAGAAAGTTTGCACGGTTATTGAACTTTATAAGAGGTCTCGGTGAACCAATGCCTCTAGTTCAATCGGGACATATGCTGCGAAGGGATCGTACTGTACGCTAACTATATCATAAGGTTCTTGCAGGCAAGCACTTGTGTCTAGGGAATCATGATGCGTAGTTGCTAGACGCAAATCTTGATTCGTTGGGCACCGATTTGATCGGGGATTAGGTAAAATGAGTTTTACTCTAATCAGGACTCTTGGGAGGAGTTCGTATAAGAACAATGTGTTGTTCGAATCACAAAGAGTTGTGAGCCCACGGCTAGCATACACCTGAACCATTGAGGGTGACACTTCTCGTGTAATATAGATCCTTGATAACAACAAGCATAGATTAATGTGTTAATCTTTGAACGATTGGATGTCGATATGATTGAATCCAAGATTCGTAATTGTGGATTGCAAATCGGAATAACGTAGAGAAAGAGAGACATGCGGAATTTAGTGAACTTTCTAGATTGGGAAGTTTCCCGATTTAGCAAGTCCACTGAAGTGGAAGTTTCCAATTTTGGAAATTGGAAATTTCAAAGAGGCACTCGTATCGACGAGGACTTTGAGATCGTCACAAATATAATTTTGTTATAATTTTGTGAACGATCGTTTATTAGAAACGAGGCCGACAAGAGAATGGGCTTAATACATCAGTGGGTCAAGCCCAATGACTTAAACCCACTAGGGTTGAAAACCCTAAGTATAAATAGACCTCAAACAAGAGTTTGAGATCAGATTTTATGGACCAAACCCTAGCCGCCCAAGCCCTAGCCGCTCTCCCCTTCGGCCGTTGCTGCCCCGACGAATCCACGCACCGCCGCCGCTGCTGCTGCCACGCGCCGCCGCTGCTGCTGCCATTCACCGCCGTTCGTCGCTTGCTGGATCAGCTTATTCCAGCCGTGAGTTGCAGCCCCGAGGATTGGTAATTTGCAGCTTGTACGTGATTGGTTCTAGGTTTCGATTCGTCGAAATCTCACGCTACAAGAGGTAAATAAATCGAAACTATCGTAAATTAATTCGAGCATGTTTGTATGAATTATAATGTATGATTGTGAGTAATATGTGATTACGTGTTTCGATTTTATTGAATGATGAACAAGCATGTTTCGTAATTTTCGGTTTTACGTGTTTTTCAATTAAATCGATAATTACCATATGTATGGCGGAAGCGTTAAGGTACGTTGACTATGTGATTAATTTATGCATGTAATCGAAACTAGTTCGATATAAAAAAATTAAATTCCGCTGCGCATACATGCACGATCCCCAACATAAATTAATTATAGTGGTATTTTACTAGAAAGAGATGAAACACCAAAAGGGAGCTTGTGGCTTTTATTACATGAAAAGGAATCGCATGAGATTAATCGCATTTTAGAAGAAATGAAAGGAACAAAGTTTTTTTTAACTAAATATTGAAGGACACGGGATGAAGGATGACCAAGACGTCTATGCTAGTCACTAGCCGAGAGTCTCATACCAACATAGGCTATTGGAGAAGCGCTAGAAGAGTATTGCCATTTATGAGGCCTTTCATAGATGTTGATTATGTTCGGTCCTCGGAAAAGCTTCGCCCTCGTGCTCAAATCCTTCATAAAAAAATTAAGAAAGTAAGAATTCAATCGATGGATTATTGATTTTGCAGAATTGAGAAACAGAAATTAAATTTCATTTCATAGAGGGAACACATCAAACATTTTGCAAAGAAAAAATATGAAGAGGTAAAGAAAGTTGGGTTGTCCCAACATGAGTAATAGCTAGACCCGATCCATCACCTAAGATAATATCTGACGCAGGACGGAAGCACGGTAAATAATTAATTTCTAGGAATAAATCATATAGAACAAAAAAAAACATTCAGAATCCACCGAAAACTCTGGAATCCACCAGAAAATAGAGAAAACTAAAAATATTTATTAAATTCGAAATTCTTCTCAAAATAAAGTCCTAAGACAGCTATTTATACTAAAAAACTGAAAACCCTAATTAAACTAAGAAAATACTAAAAATTACCAAAAACGGCAAAAACGAGTTAGAGACTGATTCTAGTAGATCTCTTAATTTTGGGAACAACCCAATTTACGGAATCCTAATATGATTTTTCTATGATTTGATATTAATTTTCTAAAACTTGCCTAAGATAGCAATAACCAACTTTTATGAGTCTAAACGACGTTGGATTGCTGAAATTTGGCGTGATTCATGAGTTTTGCTCATGATTTTTGTTCCTTGCGCCGTTTCACTTGAGATAGAGTTCGTTTCGTACTCAAATACAATTTGAGTTCCTAGAAAACCGTTATTTTTCCATAATTTCTTTCGATATTTCCACCAATGTGCATTAATAACTCTTCTCCGAATTAAATAGTTATTTTGCAATTCAAATCCAATTTGACGTTCCTTATCAATCTCCTTTTCTTCAAAAGAGCTCAACCTCGAGCTATGATCAAAATATAGCGATCCATATTTCTTTGCAAACAACTTCAAGTGTTCCACCAATCTTTCCACCACAAAATTCTCGCTTTCAAAATCTTCTTCCAAACGAGGCGTTAGAAAAATTGGTTTCTTAATCAAAAATCTCAATGGCTCCACCGATTTCTCCGATACAAGAACTTCACAGCAAACACTATCTAGAGTTAGATCACATACCTCACCGTAATCCACTTGTTCCATCTCTTCTCGTGCACCTTCCTCTTCTCGAACAAATTCTACAACTTCAAAATCTTCCTCAAATTTACTTTTAGCACCCTCTTTAAACTCGTCGACTTCTTTTCAAGTTTGCTAACATTGTCTTCTACCCCATTGTCGCTCTCTTCAACTTTGTTGATACTCGTTTCAAGCTAGTTGACTATCCGTTCAACTTCGTCGTTGTTCACTTTGATTTCATTAATGTCATCGTTAATAATATATATGCTACTTTTAACTTTTACGACAATTTCCTCTTCAACCTCGTCAACTACTACGTCATGATCCTCCACCAAATTTGGAGGTTGAATAACGAACGAAGTATCTTGTGCCTCCTTAACTTTGACTACGGTCGGTTTTTCTAGAATAACTATTTTGCTTTTTATAATATTCCTCCATCCATGCTATTTTATTAGCCTCTTCAAGTGAGTCGAATGCACGCCACCCCATCCTAAGACGTATTGAAATATTCAATCCTTTCAAGTACCTTGAAATTTCCGTACTTTCGGATTCTTGCAGGTTATTTAAGTTTGTTAGTCTCATAAACTTAGCAGTATACTTGTTAACAAATATACTCCATTGCGAACAATTACGATGTAGTTGAAATAGACGTTGCTCATAACCTAAGGGTAAAAAACGATCCATCAACTATTTTCTCATCCACCTCCATGGTTGGATTGGAACTTTTTCTTGTCTAGCTCTCTTCCATTGTATCCCATCCAACCATGCGGCTGCACTACCCTTTAACTCACACCTCACCAATTTTACCATCTTATTCGGAAAAATATCCATCAATTCAAAATATCTTTCGACTTCTGATACCCAATCGATAAAATCTTCAACTTCAAGAAAATTTCCACTAAACATTTGAGTTCGTAGAAAACCGTTATTTTTCCATAATTTCTTTAGACATTTCCACCAATGCGCATTAATAACTCTTCTCCGAATTAAATAGTTATTTTGCAATTCAAATCCAATTTGACGTTCCTTATCAATCGGCCCCTCATATTCAGTGTGTAGTGACATGTTTTGCAAATAGGTAGCCACATTGTGTGATGAACCAGTACCTAGCAACCGTGTATTGTTCTTATTTCCGGTAATAGCGTAGTTTGCCACAATTTCAGGACGTGGATGTACCTTGAGCTATGAGAATCTTTTAGTTGAATGGCCAAATTGATCGCATACTTAGCATTTCACCTTGGAAAAGTCAGGCTTTCCATTTGAATTTCTACGAAATTGATTTGATTGATGATAGTGATTTGGTCCAGAAGAGTTCCAAGGAATTGGTCTTGAAACTTGCCTTGCCTTTTATTTGAGAATGTCTTCTTCGCGAATTTAGTTGTGATCAAGGACGAACCTCCATTATTTGATTATGTGTTAAGGAAATCTTCATATTCCACTAACTTGTCGTGGAGTGCTTCAAACAAAATTGAATTTTATCTTGCGCAAATAGCACCGTTGATTTCTTTAAACTCATATCCAATACCATTTACAATGGAGGATAAGATCATCTTCCCCCAATGGGGAGCCGACCAAAGCCAATTGATCGGCGATACTCTTTAAAGTCTGGAGAAACTCACTGACAAATTTTGTACCACGAGTTGTTTGCGAAAGTTTTTCTTTAAGAAAGAGGACTCGAGATCGTGAATGATTTGCATACAAACGAGTAAGTTTGTCCCACGCGTCATGTGAGGATGTAGATGAGGCTATATAAGCCATCAATGGTTCAGATAAAAAGGCAAACATGGCATGAAAAAGATGTTGATCTTGTTGAATACAATGACCATATAAGAGGATTTAGAATTTGCTGAAAGTTATATTGTTCCTCAAATTGTTACACATATATACAATTACATATTATCTAACTATAGAAAGAAACGTCAAATCATATACATCAACTAAAAGGGTCCGTTACCGCCATTGATTGGAGAAAAACAGAAAAGGATGAAAACTTGTGAAAATTGCTTGTGAGAAAAGATAATGGTTTCTTGTTGAACTTTGGACTTTGTTATATTATTACATAATTTTTGTGTTGTCATGTGTTTTTGTCTTGGTTTTATAGATGATTATGTTTGGTCCGCTGATTATATCATTCCTTTTTTTTACACGCTGATTGTGGTCATTTATAAAGCAATTATTATATAGGGTAAATCAGTGATACCCCCTAGTTTTGAAAATATATATGAGGAGGTCCAATAAAATTTTCCGCCCTAGTGACAAACCCAAATTCTAATCTTAATTTGTGAGACCCCTTGAACAATTTGAAATACATATTTTACCCTTTTAATTTCAATTCAATACATACCCTAGCCCCTATGATTCTCTCTTCCACTCACACGTCTCAGCCGTTACATCTCTCCCCTCTCTCTCTCTTCATCTCTCTAACTATCTCTCTCTATTGACAGCCCTCCGGCCCATCTCTGCTGCCCCATCGCCTTGCGCCGCCCGCCACCACTGCTCATCCACCGCCAATATACTAAATTAAAATACATATGAACTTAGCTGACACATGTACAGTAATTTGCAGACACTATGAATAATACTACATTATAATTATTTTATTTTTTTTCACCATTTTTTTTTCTATATATATATATAGAAGAGAAACAATTTTGTTGGAGTTTATGTTGGTACTGGATTTGGCAGAAGGAGGGGGAGCCCATCCTCATAGAATAAGTTTTAGGGTAAAATTCATTATGCACCCCTGTACTATGAGAAATGTATCGCTTACCCCTGATGTATGGAAAACATCAAATACCGCCCAGTTGGTCAAACTTTTAGCACTGTCAAATTTAAGCGTGCAATTACTATTTTACCCTGTTTTACAAGCTTAGGCCCCTTTTGGTTGGAGGGATGGGGTGGGATGGGATTAGGGCTTCATATTGAAATTACACTGTATGGATTAGTAAAATATGGATGGTATCTCGGGTTTGGTTGGTTGGATACGGATATGTGGGATTGAATCCGAATGAGCCAAACTCGAGAATGGTTTGGAGAATTGGGTGGGATAATTGGGCTAATTACATTACCACCCCTTGCGAGGCTTTTTCATTATTATATTATACACATGTCAATTTTTAAAATATTGCTTGTTGCACCCATTCTTTCCTGCAATTTTCCTGTAATTATAAAATCAGCCCTAACATTTTCAAATAATTACATTTCCACCCCTAATAAGCCATTTTATTATTATATTATACACATGTCAATTTTTAAAGTATTGCTTGATGCACCCATTCTTTCCTTCTATTTTCCTTTAATTATAAAATCAGCCCTAACATTTTCGGATAATTATATTTCCACCACTTGCAAGCCCTTTTTTATTATTATATTATACACCTGTCAATTTTTAAAATATTGTTTGATGCACCCATTCTTTCCTTCTATTTTCCTTTAATTATAAAATCAGCCCTAACATTTTTGGATAGTTAGATTTCCACCCCTTGCAAGCCTTTTTTATTATTATATTATACACCTGTCAATTTTTAAAATATTGACACACAAATATATATATATATATATATATATATATATATATATATATACATATACATATATATATATATATATATATATACATATATATATAGATGTATATACATATATATATATATATATATATATATATATATATATATATATATATATATATATAAATGCAAAACCTACACTTCTTAGGATTTATGATAGAAAGGGGATGTTGCATAAATCCCTGCCACATAGGCAACTATCGTGTGTGTGTGTGACGCCCATTATCGAAATATATATATATATTTGTGTGTGTGTGTGTGTGAAGCCCACTATCGAAATACACTGTTTATATATATATATATATATATATATATATCACTAGTGTGGGGCAAT
>NW_012194999.1:416131-431419 GCF_000504015.1 Erythranthe guttata | reverse complement strand
GATCTGAAAGGTCCCAAGTGTGAGAGCTCTATTTTGCTTGATTTCGTGCACGATGAGAATAATCTTTTAGGTCCAATTTTATGACTTACCCCATCAAATGTATGATTTATGATTTTTACTATTTAGTAACAGGTAGTCATTTATGAGGTAGGTGGGGAGAATATGCGGACGATGTGTATGTACATCAGTAGGTGATACTTACATATAATAACATGTAGTCATGTATGAGGTATGTGTGTGCAGATTCAAATTTAAAGCAAAATTCGTTATTTTTAACTTATTGAAGCAAAATATTTGTGCTAAAATAACATATGCCAAAAAGAACAAAAGACCTTTGACACATAATGGATCCTGAGGTACTATTTATGCATCTCCCTGACCAAATCCACCCACATTAGGATTACTCGTTAATGGTTGATTGTTGGGTGCTAAATACCAACACGCAAGTGTACGTATCGCAAACAAGTAGTAAAGTAGACTCGTGAGAGTCGGATGTCGATCCCACAGGGAATATGCAAATTATTTAATCCTAAGTACCAAATCCTAACAATTGTGATTTTTATCCAGCCTACGCAGGGTTGTCAAATTAATTAACTAAATAAATTAAACTAATTGAGAAAGCAAGTAATCACGAGAAAATATCAATAATAAACGGATCTAGGATTTTATCTTCCCCCTATGCGATAATTCTTCACCCAACTAATCTCCTATTATGCAAGTTACGATTCCCGATTATTAACCCACGACACGAAATTATTCATAACCAGCTGTCGCTGCGCTATAAACCTATTATTCATAAAAGATTCACTATATGTCTATGCAAACCTAATATAAATAAAGCATTAAATAACAAGTCTCGCAAACGGCTACCTAAGGTATTATCTGTATGTCTACGATAATACATGCAATCAACACACGCATTCGGTGAAAAACTACTCGAAGGCTCTTCTATCCCTGTTCTAATTATTAAAACGATCTGTCAATCAATTCTAACAATAACAAATAGCAACATAAGTTAGCTACGCTCATGCACTAAATAAGATCAAGATAGAAGAAATAATCGAAAAATTAAACTTGCATAAAAGTCGAATAAGAGGTTCGAATCACCACATAGGGTTCCAATAAAATCCTAGAATAAAAACTTAGCTACTCATGTTCGTAACGAAAAGCATAATAAAACTACGGAAATTCATAAAAATCAGAAAAGAAAAGGAAAAAGGGAAACTAGGATGAAGATTCGTCAAGTCTTCGTCTTCGTTCTCTTGCTCCTCGATTGTGTGTAGAAAAGATGAAAAATAAAAACTAAAGAAAAAGATAAAAGATAAAAAGATAAAAGATGTCCGTCTAATTGTGTGCTTGTGGCCTTTAAATAGGGTGCAAAAATATAATAGGGCGGGTTTCCTTGTGTAATTAAACTTCCTTCACTGCGCCCCTACGCCCATCCGGACGGCCGTGTGAGATTAAGCTCTAAAACCCGCACGGCCGCGCGGCCTTCTGTTCTTCAGAATTCTGATTATTTCACTTTTGGCCCACTTTTTCTCTGAATTTGCAGTTTTCACCCCAAAAGTTGCCAATTCTTCAATTTGCACCTAAAATACAAATAATAACCATATTAAGCACCAATTATCGTAAAAACACATCAAAAGTTCCAATTAAAAGGTACAATTAAGTGTATAAATATACACTTAACACACCCCCAAACTTGAACTTTTGCTTGTCCTCAAGTAAACTCAAATAAATAGCACAAAACAAAACCATACATCTCATTACATAGATCGATGGGTCAACTTAGCGTTTTCAGAACTTGCAATTATGATGATAATTCCTAGGTATTCGCAAGCTTAACATTCAGCGGCACTTAGTCACTCACTATTACCAAAAACCACAAATCATACAATTGCTTCAAGTATCCAATATTTGCAAGTTAAAGATAGAAAGAATTTATACTTACATGCATATATTTGACTCCAAATACTCACTAAATTATTTTACTCAACTCATATTGAACAATAAGCTATTGCGATCATTGGGGCTTTGTGGCTTTCAATTGTTAGGCTCTTTGGTTCGAGGTAGGTAATATGGGAATGTGTGGCTAATTTTCTTGAATTGAGGTGATTACGCCAAACTTTGAAAGATAGGCGTTTGAAACAATGAATTCACCTCTAGGGACTTTAATAAACTCGATTCTCCAAAATTCACACGTCAACACTTTTACCTTTGAGGCAATGACTCGAGTTTTCAACACAATTCAACAACTAGCCCTTATTTCTCCCTTATAATCTATTCTTCTTCTTCTATTTTTTTTTTTTTTTTTTTTTTTTTTCTTTCAAAAAAAAAAAAAAATCTTATAAAAATTTTTTCAACCGACCCCAAGGGATAATTATTCAAAAATCTCCACTTTTCTACCTTCTACATATTGGCTACAAAAAAAAACACATTTTCTCCGAGGCTCAAATCAAGGTTCTAAGGATAATTTGACAAAAAGGGTAGGCTTGAAAGGCTCAAACGGTTCAAAGAAGGCCCAAATCATATCCCAAATCACGTACTACCAACACTTCGTATCATAAATGTCCTTAGGTGAGATTTAAAACCGAATAAAGCATGATTGAGCCACAAATAAATTCCAAATTTTAAATGCCAAAACATTCAACCAAAGCAATGCACCAGTGTGATTCCTAGCATAATTCACTTCTACGTTCCGTTGAATCGAAAGCTAAACAAATATCTACTCCTTATCAACATAAAACAAGCAATTTCATCATCAAACATTGACCATCTCCCATCATCATAATTCATCGATGCATCAATTTTTTTTTTTTTTTTTTTTTTTAATAAAAACGAAAATAATAAAACGGCAACTAAAACAAAAACTAACGCATGCAAAATAAAAACAATAAAACACAAATAAAGCGCACATAAATGAAAACAAGTAATCAACCACCCCCAAATTTTTAAATTCACATTGCCCTCAATGTGATTTGACGTGACCGAAGTCACTTGGCGATGGCATCCCTCTCCCCAATAATGCTCGTTTGGTTCGTTAGGTGACCACATCCACCTTGCACGTTTATCGTAGTTATCATCCCAACTCTTTTGACTGTCCATCGGCGGAGTTGAAATTGAACTCGCACAATAAACTTGCTCCGTCCGACTATCTTTTCCGCCACCATCTCCTGCACTCAAAGATCCTTTCCCATGGTCTAAGATCAAAACGTCAAAATCGTCATGATTTGTAAAATCCACAAGATCAATAGCATAACAATCATTATCATCACATGGATTTTTATTAGCGCTAAAAACGTTAAATTTGATCGTTTTATCGTGCACTGTCATTGAAAGATCACCACTAGCACAATCAATTAGAGTTTTCGACGTGGCTAAAAACGGCCTTCCTAGAATAAGAGGTATCTCCCTATCTTCATCTATATCAAGTATAACGAAATCCACAGGGAAAATAAATTTATTCACTTTCACTAGCACGTTCTCTAGAATACCTTTTGGGTAAACTAAAGACCTATCGGCTAATTGAAGGGTTATAGCCGTTGGTTCAATCTCACCTAACCCAAGATTTTTGTAAATGGAATAAGGCATAAGATTAATGCTAGCACCCAAATCAATGAGTGACCTAAAATTGTTACCTCCAATAGTGCAAGGGATAGTGAACTTACCTGGATCGCCGAGTTTTTGTGGAAGGGGTCGTACAAGAATTTCACTGCATTGCTCCGTGAGTTGGATGATCTCATTCCCTTGCAATTTATTCCTCTTTGTCACGAGCTCCTTGAGGAATTTCACCCACTTTGGCATCTTTTGAATAGCTTCGATAAACGGAATATTGATGTGGATTTCCTTCAGCTTGTTCAAGAATCCTTGGTGCTCAGCATCGAGCTTCTTCTTTTGAAGCTTTTGAGGATATGGGACTTGAGGGACTCGTGAGATCACTGTGGGAGATGGCGGTTCCTTGCGAGTTGCTTCTTTTTCCTTAATCTCATTCGGCTTCTCGATTACCGTGTTTTGCTTCTCCTTTCGTGGGGCCTCCTCCAATTGTCTCCCGTTTCTTAAACTCACGGCGTTGCACTGCTCGACGTTGTTCTTCCGAGGATCTTCCGTGTTTGATGGCAGTGCTCTCGATGGCCTCGCTGTTAGTTGGGTTGCAAGTTGACCCATCTGTGTTTCTAAATTGCGGATGGAGGCTTGGGTGGTTGTCATAAACTGCGCCAAGATGTTTGCGAGATCTCCACCTTGAGGTTGGGCTTGAGGCGGATTTTGGAATCCGGGAGCTGGTCGTGAATAGTTAGGCGGTTGACCTTGCGGTGGTGCTTGCCTTTGCCCTTGCTGATTTCCTCCCCACCCAAAGTTAGGGTGATCCTTCCATCCCGGATTATACGTGTTGGAGTATGGGTTCCTCTGTCGTCGGTTGGTTTCATGCACATAATTTATCGACTCCATTTCGTCTACGCGCTGGTCGGGAACTTGGACTGCGTGGACTTGTTGAGTCTGCAAAGCCGCTACTTGCTTCGATTGTTTCTCCAATTGGGCCGTGATTGCAGTGACTCCGTCTAACTCCAAAATTCCTCCCGTCTTGACTGCTCCGCTATTCGACCGGTCCGATGCCCGCATGTATTTGTTCCTAGCGATTCGTTCCAAGAGCTCGTATGCTTCGTCGTAGGTCAAACTCATGAACATACCTCCAGCTGCCGAATCAAGCACGGTTCTCGAGTTATCTTGCAATCCATCGTAAAATATTTGCAATTGGCGCCACTCTTGAAGTCCGTGATTCGGGCACCTCCTTACTAGCTGTTTGAACCGCTCCCACGTCTCGAATAAAGCTTCACCGGCTTCTTGTATGAAGTTTTGAATTTCTCTCCGGATTCTCTCAGTTTTTGTTGGGGAGTTGTATGTGTTCATGAAAAGTTGCGCTAGCTGGGCCCAAGACGAGATAGAGTGCGGTGCGCGAGTTTGCAACCATTCTCGGGCTGCTCCTTGTAGGGAATGCTTGAACAGGCGGAGTTGCAGTGCTTCGGGTGTTACTCCATTCATCTTGTGCGAGTCACACGTCTCGAGGAAGTTGACCAAGTGGAGATGTGGGTCTTCATGAGCCAATCCGCTGAATAAACCATTGTTTTGAAGCATCGTGAGGAGTCCCGCTCGAATTTCGAAATTGTTGGCTTCAATGGGGGGCTGCTGAATGCTTGATTGGAACCCATTGAGTGTCGGGACGGTGTACTCGTGCAGTGCTCGTTGACGAGGCGGTGGATTAATCAGCTGGCGTTGCTCTTGCTCGTTGACGATTTCTCTTGCCACATTCGGTGGGCGCCTTTGGTCACCTTCTCCACGATTATTCTCGTCCTCCATCGTTGCCGGATTGTTTTGGGCTAACCGTTGATTTCTCCTGGCTTGCCTAAACGTTCGCTCAATTTCGGGATCAAGAGGTAGCAGGCTCGTGTCGTGTCCTCTTCGCATAAAAAGTACCTAAAACAAAATAAAAAAAATAATTAAATAAAATAAAAAAAAAATTGGCTGAAGTAAGAAAAATTGTTCAAATTTAATATTAGGATAAATAAATAATTTAGCCGTATTCCCCGGCAACGGCGCCAAAAACTTGTTGGGTGCTAAATACCAACACGCAAGTGTACGTATCGCAAACAAGTAGTAAAGTAGACTCGTGAGAGTCGGATGTCGATCCCACAGGGAATACGCAAATTATTTAATCCTAAGTACCAAATCCTAACAATTGTGATTTTTATCCAGCCTACGCAGGGTTGTCAAATAAATTAACTAAATAAATTAAACTAATTGAGAAAGCAAGTAATCACGAGAAAATATCAATAATAAACGGATCTAGGATTTTATCTTCCCCCTATGCGATAATTCTTCACCCAACTAATCTCCTATTATGCAAGTTACGATTCCCGATTATTAACCCAAGACACGAAATTATTCATAACCAGCTGTCGCTGCGCTATAAACCTATTATTCATAAAAGATTCACTATATGTCTATGCAAACCTAATATAAATAAAGCATTAAATAACAAGTCTCGCAAACGGCTACCTAAGGTATTATCTGTATGTCTACGATAATACATGCAATCAACACACGCATTCGGTGAAAAACTACTCGAAGGCTCTTCTATCCCTGTTCTAATTATTAAAACGATCTGTCAATCAATTCTAACAATAACAAATAGCAACATAAGTTAGCTACGCTCATGCACTAAATAAGATCAAGATAGAAGAAATAATCGAAAAATTAAACTTGCATAAAAGTCGAATAAGAGGTTCGAATCACCACATAGGGTTCCAATAAAATCCTAGAATAAAAACTTAGCTACTCATGTTCGTAACGAAAAGCATAATAAAAATACGGAAATTCATAAAAATCAGAAAAGAAAAGGAAAAAGGGAAACTAGGATGAAGATTCGTCAAGTCTTCGTCTTCGTTCTCTTGCTCCTCGATTGCGTGTAGAAAAGATGAAAAATAAAAACTAAAGAAAAAGATAAAAGATAAAAAGATAAAAGATGTCCGTCTAATTGTGTGCTTGTGGCCTTTAAATAGGGTGCAAAAATATAATAGGGCGGGTTTCCTTGTGTAATTAAACTTCCTTCACTGCGCCCCTACGCCCATCCGGACGGTCGTGTGAGATTAAGCTCTAAAACCCGCACGGCCGCGCGGCCTTCTGTTCTTCAGAATTCTGATTATTTCACTTTTGGCCCACTTTTTCTCTGAATTTGCAGTTTCACCCCAAAAGTTGCCAATTCTTCAATTTGCACCTAAAATACAAATAATAACCATATTAAGCACCAATTATCGTAAAAACACATCAAAAGTTCCAATTAAAAGGTACAATTAAGTGTATAAATATACACTTAACATTTATCTAATTTAATGGATTCACCCTCTGAAACAAGAAGTTCTTGTCCTCGAGGGATAATATCAACCACTTGACGTCCATCCGATGGATCTATTATGGTTATTTCATATCCCCATTTTCTTTTCTTATGATTTTACTTAATATGCTCGCTCTTGTAGTATTATAAACTGTATTGTTACTCTTGCTTCCGTCGGGATAAATCTGACCCCTTTCCCTATCCCCCTACGTATATAGGATATTTTAAGAAATAAACGTCTTTCCTAGAAGCGGGGTCGGGGCAAAAAACAGGAAAGGTGATTTCACTATATTTCTAACCTCGGACCTATCACAAGAATATTTTTTTATTAGGGCAATAGCTCTGAAAAGATAAATTACCTATCTTTTCTTTCATCTCAGGAGAAATACGATCAGAAGAAGCTAATTCAAAACCCTCTGGTAAAATAAGAACAGCCCCACATTCAAACCCCCTTTCAAGAACTTGTTTCACTTGCTTATCGTAAGGAATTCGAACAACTACTTCAAATACAGTATCAGGAAGTACCGCTGGTGGAACTTCAATATCCACGGGCTTATCTATACATGCCTATATAATATAGTCATGTGTAGTATATACTATAGTCATGTGTAGTTAGTCAATTTCAATACAGGAAATTTATCGAAAATTTGAAAAAATTAAAAAAAAAATAAGAATTAAAAAAAATTAAAAAAAAATTAAAAAAAATTAAAAATGAAAAACTGAAAAATTAAAAAATTTAAAAATTAAAAAATTAAAAAATTAAAAAAATTAAAAAATAAAAAAAATTAAAATATTTAAAAAAAAATACAAAAGAAGGTACATATAAAAGAATAAAAATAAAATAAACATTTAGGCAATGTTTGGAACCATTTTCATTTTGTTTTCATTGTTTCCCCAAAACAAAATGAGATTTATTACACTTTTCAAATCATTTTCTCAAAATAATTTCAAAAGTTTATCTCTCCTTCAGACATGATGTGACTGCTACAGTAAAATGACTTGACTGCTACAGTAAAAAATGTCTTCACTAAAAAACAAATAAACATCACTTCATCTTTCAATTTTTCTCTTCAAAAATACATTTTTCTAACACCTTTAAACATGATTTGACTGCTACAGTGTATTTTGTGTTGAACTATAACTTGGCAGAGAAGTGCAAAATATGTAATAAAGAGAAGAAAATGAAAATACTTAAACTGGAAATTGGCTACGAATTGAATTAATTATTATATGCTAATATGCTGCCTTATATAGGCATACACACATAGAATTCCACTAACAAACTAATCTCTAGAAAATAGGAGATATAACTGACTTGCTAATGACTTGGTAAAAAACAATTATTAAACTAAGACTCGGTAAAAGACTAACAAACTCTAGACTTAGTCAAAATGCATGTGTTGAATGTTGTAATTTAACACTTCCCCTCAACATCAGCACTCATTTTCATCAAACCGAGTTGATGACATAAGCTTGTAAGCTGGTTGCTATTCAAGCCTTTTGTGAACAAGTCTGCCACTTGATTCTTTGTCTCTATATATTCCAACTTAATTTCTTCTTGAAGAACTTTCTCCCTGATGAAATTATACTGTACCGCTACGTGCTTCGTTCTAGCATGAAAGACTGATTTTCCGCTAAACGTATTGCCGACTGATTATCGCACAATAAGGAAACCATATAATCTAAGGGTTGATGCAGATCATTCAATAAATATATGAGCCAAGTACTCTCTTGTGCCGCCATTGCCGCAGCCCGATATTCCGCTTCGGTTGTCGACAAAGAAACAGTGGGCTGCCTTTTGCTACACCAAGAAATTGCTCCGGACCCAAGCATAAAAACGTATCCAGTAGTTGAGCGTCGAGTATCATGGTCCCCAGCATAGTCGGCATCACAGTAACCAAATAACTTGCAATCTCCACCTTTCTTATATAAAATACCATGACCAAGTGTGGTTTTCACGTACCTCATAATTCGCCGAACAGCTTCGAGATGGGGTTTCTTTGGATTTTGCATGTACCGACTCATCACGCCAACTGCAAAAGAGATATCGGGCCTTGTTATAGTTAAGTAAATCAGGCTACCCACCAATTTCCGATACATCGTTGTATCTTCCAAATCACTTCCTTCGTGAGCACACATTTTGGCATTTGGCTCCATAGGTGTCGAAATTGGCTTACTGTTAACCATTCCAAATTTCTGCAGCAAATCCCTAGAATATTTTTGTTGGTGGAGAAATATTCCTTCTTGAGAATACTCAATCTCTAAACCAAGAAAATGCTTGAGTTTGCCAAGTTCCTTCATTTGGAAACGAATGGATAGGTTCTCCTTTGTTCGTTGAATTTCTTCTTCGCAATCACCTGTTACAATTAAATCATCCACGTATACAAGCACAATAGCTAGTCTCGATCCACTAACTTTAACGAATAAATTAGAATCAGCCGATGTTACCGAATAGCCACTATGAGTAAGAAATTCAGCAATCTTACCATACCAAGCTCTTGGAGCTTGTTTCAAACCGTAGAGCGCTTTACGTAGTTTGCACACATATTCTGGATGATCCCGACTTTGGAAACCCAATGGTTGATTCATGTATATCTCCCGATCCAACTCCCCGTGCAAAAATGCATTCTTTACATCCATCTGCCACAAGCTCCAATTTTTATTTGCAGCAAGTGCAAGTAAGACTCGAACGGTTGTAAGCTTTGCGACTGGACTAAACGTTTCATCATAGTCTAGTCCATATTGTTGAGAGAATCCTCGAGCTACCAATCGAGCCTTGTACCTCTCGATCGATCCATTTGCGCACCGTTTTATTTTGTACACCCACTTGCAAGAAATAGGCTGCACTTCTCTTGGTTTTGGTACGAGCTCCCAAGTTTGATTGCGTTCTAAAGCACCAATTTCTTCTTTCATAGCTTTATTCCATTCGAGGTTTTGAGATGCTTCCTCAAACGTCTCAGGTTCTTTAGCATCTTTTTCTTCTACAATGGCAGCAGTGGCATATTTAGGATTCGTCTTTCTAGCTCGTGTTGATCTTCTTAGCGAAATTGGCGTTTCTCCTCCGCTAGATTCAACCTCTTCTCTTGGTTGTTCATAAACACCAGTTTGCCAAGGATTTTGAGCTACGTCTTCTTCACCATCACCATCATCATTTGAAGCATCATCTACACTAAGTTGAATCTGGGCTGATTCTAACTTATCTTCAAAATTATTTGAATCGGGTAATATTTCCTTTTCCGAAGACCACCTAGAAGAAGCTTCGTCAAACACCACATTTCGAGATGTGTAGCATTTTCTTGTTGTAGGATCACAACATTTCCACCCTTTTCGTTGACTATCATAACCGACAAAAATACACCTGACTGCTTTCTTGTCCATCTTGTTACGTAAATGATTAGGAACAAATACATAACACACGCAACCAAAAACTCGAAAATAGCTAACTGTAGGTTTCATATTCCATAGTTTTTCAAAAGGTGAAAGAAAGTATAACCTTTGTTGGGGCAGCCGATTAATTACAAATGCAGCCGTCGCCATTGCTTCTGCCCAAAATTGACCAGGAACATTTTTCGCGTGAAGCATGCTTCTACAAATTTCTGCCAAGTGTCGGTTCTTTCTTTCGGCTACGCCGTTTTGCTGTGGAGTATTGGGGCACGTGAAGTGATGGCGTATTTGAAACTCCCTAAGAAAATCAGAGAACTCATGTGACGTATATTCTCCCCCGTTGTCCGATCGCAAACATCGAACCTTCCTACCAATTTTCGATTCTGCACTCTTTTTAAACTCTTTGAATTTTGAGAAAGTTTCGGATTTTTCCTTGAGGAAATAGACCCATACGAACCTGTAGAAATCATCAATAAAAGTTACCATATACCTCATTCCGCCGATCGAGGCTAGCTTGACAGGTCCAAACACATCAGAGTGAATTAACTCTAATGGTTCCTTTGCTTTGAACTTTGATTCTTCATATGGCAGCTGATGCGATTTCCCGTATTGGCATCATGCACAAATTGTATCGGTTCTTACTTCAAGGTTGGGAAGACCCTTTAACATCGTCTTTTTCATCATCACATTCAGCTTAGAATAGCTAACGTGGCTTAGTCGCATATGCCATAGATCTGCGGTTTCATTTTTCCTCGTTTTGTCAACGTATGCTGTCTCGGCACTCATCACATAGATGGACTCTAGCTTCTTTCCCTTCATTATCGGCTCTTCCACAATCTCCAGGTGATGGTATATCCTTACATCCTCCGGGCCAAATAATACATATTTGCCCGATTTCGTAATTTGTGCTACGGATAAAAGATTTTTCCTCATTCCTGGAACGTGATATACATTTTGCAGCGGTTCTTCATTTGCATTATATTGAGGAGAGATCAGAGTATTACCAACGTGAGCTATTGGTAATTTTGAGTTGTCGGCTGTCACGACCACTCGATTTCCCTTATATTCACAGATATTTTTCAGCTTCTCCTTGTCGCCTGTCATATGATTTGAGCAGCCCGAGTCAACTATCCAATCATTCTCATAATCGATTTGAGATGACATTGTTGTTGCTAGAGCTAGCTCGTCTTCGTCCATCGCAAGAAATGCCTCGGCATCCCATTCCTCTTCACATTTGGAAGTAGCAGCATTACTTTCGACGGGCGCCTTTTTCCTCGCCCAACAAACGCTTTCCATGTGGCCCTTCTTCCCACAATTATGGCACTTCCCGTCAAACTTTTTGTAGTTGCCATAATTCTTCGAAGATCCCCCTGCACGAGTGCTCGATTCCTTTTGATAATGAGTTTTTCCTTTATCCTCATTTCTCCTAAATCCACCAGCATGGCGTTGTTTGGTATTCCATTTGCTTTTGTTGGCGTAGAGAGCTTCCTCTTCACCTTTAAGCGAAACTCCTCCCATTTGCTTCGCTAGAGCTTCTTGAACGGCGAGCAAATTCTCGAACTCGACAAGTGATGGCTGATTTGGCCAACCCTGTATTGCAGCAACAAAGCCTCTATACTCAGGCCTCAAACCATGAATAATTATTCTCTTTATTCTGGTTTCTCCGATCGGCGCTTCTGGGTCTAGCTCAGAAATTTCCCGACATAGTGACTTTACTTTATGAAAATATTGAGCGATCGTCATATTAGATTGTGCTACGGACAATAGCTCGCTCTCGAGAAGTTGAAGCCTCGTGTCATTCTTCTTGGAAAACAGCTTGGCGAACGTATCCCAAGCTTCTCTCGGGGTTTTGGTATCTCGAATGTGCTCCAGCACATTGTCTTCAATCGTAGTCTTCAAAGCGAACATTGCTTTGCCTGCCTTTATCTTCCATTTTCGCAATACACCATTTGCATCTACCTCAGGTTGCGTAACTTCACTTCCGTTAACAACCTCCCACAAGTCTTGGCCTTGCATGTAAGACATCATGCAAGTAGACCAAGAATTGTAGTTTTGATTGTTAAGCTTTCTGATTCCGCCAACAACTTGGAGATCGCCCATTCTCGAAATTGATACTTTGTTACGAAATCAAATGCCGGCCTGTCCGCCTGGCTCTGATACCAGATTGTTGAACTATAACTTGGCAGAGAAGTGCAAAATATGTAATAAAGAGAAGAAAATGAAAATACTTAAACTGGAAATTGGCTACGAATTGAATTAATTATTATATGCTAATATGCTGCCTTATATAGGCAAACACACATAGAATTCCACTAACAAACTAATCTCTAGAAAATAGGAGATATAACTGACTTGCTAATGACTTGGTAAAAAACAATTATTAAACTAAGACTCGGTAAAAGACTAACAAACTCTAGACTTAGTCAAAATGCATGTGCTGAATGTTGTAATTTAACATTTTGTCTCCTTCCAAAATACAAACAAACATTACTTTCATTCTCAAATTATTCCCCCAAAACATATTTACTCAAAATGAAATCAAAATAAGATCCAAAACGCTTCCAAACATTGATATTTTTTATTAAAAAAATAAATAAAAATGATAAATGCAGGTCCAAAAATGATAAATGCAGTTGGCCATAATGTTGAGTACAAGTAGCAAAAATATTGAATGCAATTGGGTGAAAATTGCACATAAGGACACAATAGTACTTTTGTCTTTCCAGGGATATCTCAAAGGAAGAATTTAGAGGTGGACATATCTCTATGTATTTTCCGACTATGGGTGTATATCAAATGGATGCTTATTATATAATTAATGGTTTGATACTTATTGGGAGTTGATTTCATTTCCAAATTCAAGATTTAAGATGACAATTATTTGAAAATTACATATGGTACTGGATTCTTGAATATTCAGAATGATTTGGTTTGATTTTGTAAATAATTACGATGTTCGTTTTATTTTCTCCATAATATTATAGTTCATAAACAATAAAAAAATCGAAATTTCAAAGACATTAGCCCAATTTATTATCCTTCCACACACACAAACAAACAAACAAAAAAGAAGAAAAAAAAAAAAAAAGAGCACAATATTTATCGAATCACCAACCAAGAGTATCAATAATCCCTAAGACCACATCACAAATATGCTTGAATCCATCCTCCCTAAGAGCAATCCCAGCTGGATAAATTAATCCCGGATATCTCTTAAACACGTTACGACATGCATTCGGATAATCCGCAGCAGCCATCACATGCATGTACGCATAATCGTAAATTTCCGCACTCAAATCTTGATACGAGTTTACGAGTGCATCATTTGCGGAAGCGTATTTCTCAGAGCATTCCTTCATAGCTTTCTTCATGGACGATCCGTTTGCGACGCTCGGAATTTTCGAGGAGAGGTAAGAATTTGTGGCCGAGGCATTCGCCATTCCAACTCTAACCATGATTAGGGCTAACCCTTTTGCCGAGTCTGCTTTCGAGCTCGATGAATCGGATTTCAGCGAGGACACACACAACTCGTAGTATTGTGTGTTTTTGCAGGTTTGCTGAATCAAATCTGATGATGATGATGATAAAATGGGATTGAATAATGAGGTGAAGAAAATGAAGAGAAACAGAAACAATGAAAACCCCATTTTGTGTTACTTTTGTTGATTTTGTATTGGAATAGTTCCCTTCTTATAGATAGTTTAGTTTCAATTATTGGGATCCACTAGTCTTGTGACTTGTACATCGGAGCCCAAATTTGTATTATTACATCCGCGGGTATATGGTCTAGTTTGTGGAGTAGAAGAGTGTACGTATGTGTAAATTGAGTTAATTCTCTCTGCCAATACTTTTTAGGTCGCGCGAGCTGGTCGTGTATATGGGGGCTTGCGTAGTGAGATTTAGACATGTCATGTGGTTTATGGGTTACAACACGATTGTGAAGCTTACTCAGTGCACATATGTGAATACGGGCTCCTTCGTTGAAAAATAAAAATTTGTTATTGTTATTACACAACTTATTTTAATTACTATTTTTTTAAAATTGTAATAGTGTAAAAATATACATGACTTGCTTCCTAGGGATGTAGTGGTAAATAGGGTTGGAAATTGGACGAATCAAATTGGAAATCTCACTCTGAAAATAAATCAAAAATTTTGAAAATTGTAATTTCGAAAATTGAAATAGAAAAAATTGTTCCAAAATCGGAAATTTTCTAACCGAATCTGCGGAATTCGAATTCCTTTCTTTTTGCATCTATAATATAAAATAATTATAATTATATTGATATTAGATGTGTAATTTTTGGAAATTGAAATTGGGTCGAAAATTGGAATCTAACATGTATTCCAATTTTCTTCCAAAAAAATTTATATCAAGACTAAAACTTTCGAAATTCAAAATGAAAAATATTGTTCCGAAATAAGAATTAATATTCATATCATAATCGATAAAATTTGGAAAAATTAGTCGGGTTCCATCTCTAGAAGTAAAGTATATTACATGAAATGCACTTGTTTTGCTAAGTTCTCAAACTAAGCAATTGTTTGTTAAGTTCTTCTATCTATCTAAACTATTCTTTAACACTAGTTTGAAATGCCATATTTGTTTGTTAAACTATTTAACTAAGCTCTTGTTTGCTAAGTTATCCAACAAAACTATCTATGTCTAAATGTTCCCTTAACATTATTTGAATTGTCGTATTTGTTTGTTAAGTTATTTAACTAATCTGTCGTTTGTTAAAATGTGTAAAGAAGAAAATTACGGTCACCCTCTTAAAGTAATGTCAAATTACGAAGAAAAAAAAAACTCTCATGTTTGGATAATTACAATCATCTCCCTATATCATGTATTATCTTACACATTCACCCTTATAGTGACAAATTTACCTGCTGAAAGAGGAGTTTTTCCGTAAGTCAATACAGAGTTGATGATTTTTTGTAATTTAACCTTACCTCGTGAGTGGCCGTAATTTGTCCCACATATAAATTTATGTACTGAAATATCAAATTAAAACTTA
>NW_012194999.1:367730-416031 GCF_000504015.1 Erythranthe guttata | reverse complement strand
CAGCTTGCATGTTTGGGTAATTACAACCACCCATCTCAACTATGAATCTTCCTACACATCCACCTCTTATGGTTTCAAATTTAACATAATTTTCTAGATTTCGTGGAATGTTCTCTAGAGGTATACTCGTTTTGTGCAGAAATGCAGTTTTTGATGCAACACGATCTGATATTTACAAGTCAATAGGCTCATTTTATGATCATCTTGTTTCAACATGTGGAGCTCGAATCGGTACAAACTGAAGAATATTTCGCATAATCAAGAAAATTCTACTAAATTTGACACCGTATGATCGTAAGAATGAAAGTGTAAGAAGATTCAAAGTTGAGGGCTGGCTGTAATTATTCAAACATAAATGGATTTTTCTTAATTTGACCTTCCCTCAAAAAGATTACCGTGATTTACCCTATGATGTTGTAGTATTTTAATCTTTAATTTATACATAATTATACACATAATCATGGATGTGCAGACGTGTATCTATACATTTATATAGTAGAGTATTAAAATATAATTCGATAAAGTTCATCGGTAACACATAAAATGATCAATAAGAGTTAAAAGGGTAGTATGGGGTTGTCTAGGGTCCGAGAGGGTTGTACTTCTCGGACCGTAAAATATTTAATCCAGTGCGTTCAAAATAATTAAATTTTAATCTCGTCCATTGATTTTATGTACGACCCAGTACGACCTAGTACGATACATGAAATTTAAAAATAAAAGTACGAGCCTAGTAAAAACACATCGTACACATTCGTACACACATTGTACTATTCATAAATTACTTAATTAACCTTATAAACTCAAATCTATAAATTAAAATCTTTCATTAAAAAATTGCACAGTAATCAAAATCAATTAACACAATTACACGCCAAATAAAATCAAAACCTCCAAATGTTCTTCCCCAAAATCAAAATATATGCCGATCGAGATTAAGAAGAGAAGCCCTAGTTTTTCAGCGCTACTTTAACGAAGAGAACCAAGAAAGTTGAAATCGTTGGGAAATATGGTAAGTGTTCATCGTCTCGTCGCCTCTCTCAATCTTCTCCGATGGCCAATAAACTGGTTTGGATGGGTGGAGGATATATGAACTTCTATGGTTATTCAATGTGCCTCAGGATTCATAAGCTATTAAGGAGAGATATACATTTATATTTCGTTCGTTTTTATTGTGAATTACAGTTGGTCTCTTCAAATCAATACCAGAGAAATCGAAGACTGCCACTTAAAAGGTATCACTGAAATTCTTGTTAAATATTTATTTCTTTTGTTTTTTCCGCATTATCTTGCTCTGTCTAATATTCCAGGTGACGAGTTTTCTGTTTTTTGGATTTTTTTTAAATGATAGAGCTGCAAAATTCGTTGTCGTGTTAATATCTAGTTTCTTCGTGAAATTCTATTAGATACAGTGAATTAATTGAACTCTAAAAGGGTAAATATTAATTAAAAAATGATTCACAACTCTAAATAGGTGGGTTTTTTTTTTTCTTTTCGTGTTGATAAAAAAATGAGTTTGTTTCACAGTTTTAGGCTTCTGATTATTTATGCTCGATAAGTTGTGAATTCCGTGAATGATTTAGTGGGTGCTCTGATCAGAAAATAGTGAAATTGGTGGATTGAACGACTTTTATGAGTGCTAGTAACAACAAAATTCAGGCTTTTCCTCTCGATGTTAAAGTTCACATATTCCAGTTGAACAGTGAAATTCTACTAAAGAGTGTATGCTCCTTGACAGATTATTATATGAAACCTTTCAGGACGTCTATTTGATATCAGACTTTAGTTGTAGAATCCATGAATGATGTTTTAGGGGGCAATAAGATTTATCTCTAATTCTAGAGCACATTTTGCTAATATATCCTTTTGTATTTCAAGAGTGCAGGATTCAGATTGAAGAATCACAGTGATATTACATAGTGTGGGGTCTGGTTTAGAACAGAGCAAAATAAGTAGTTCTTTCATTCATTGATGAAGCTTATTCTTATTATTAAAACTTTTGAATAGAAAATCGTAACATAAGGTGATAATGTAGCAGCAAACACGTTCTCGATGACAATCATCAAAGGAGAAAGGTATGGCTGCTTTCACCTTTTCACGAACGAAGCCAAATTACTTGTAAATTGATTCAAAACGAGAGCTAACGATTTGAATTTCATTTCAAAGTGAATTCCATCCAAACAAGCTGAATGTGTTTGTTATTGTGATCTCGTAATAATTAACTTCAAATCTTTTCTTATCAAAATGAAATTCATATGTAATCTTTGCATCAATTATGTTATTTTCTATTATCAATTGTACATGCACTTGATGTCTTCGACTGAGCTACGAGATTATGTGTTGCAGATTTGAATATATAATCTTTGCATCGGTTTGCTTGGCCGAGATAAGAAGTGTTGTGCACGGTGACGAACTGATGATGTAGTGCTCATATCCTTGGAGGACAACTATTCTTGAGTTATGAGCTCTGCTATAGCTTGTAATTTTGGAACCAGAAATTTAAGAATTTTCATGCATTTCTTTTGGATACTGTACTCCCTTGTAGTGGAAGTTTTGGATTCATATCTATATTATTTCATTGATTCGTCGAAAACAGTTAATTATAATATAATAGATCTTTTCTGGTTTTGGCTCTTTTTTGTAATGATTGTAACGACCATTTGTTGCTATTCAGAGGCTACTGTTCTGATGGCAACATGGTATTTTTGTTCTTGTGCATGATGTGTATCTCTCATATTTTTCTAAAAATATGCAGTTTTTTGTTTGTACCATGAACTTCTTTGGTTAAATTAATTTTAAAAGTATTATTGGGTGATGGAGAAATAAAAAACACTATAACCTGTTGAGACCAGACTACAACACATCCCCCGGATGGAGAGATGGCCGATGGGGGGTGTTGCTGGAACACACCAGCAACTTTTTATGTATATAAATTGTTTACAGTTTAAATTAAGCTCACACTTCAGATGCGCACTAGCCGACTAATCTTAAACCTTAGAGAAATTGGTCCTATCTCGGAGTTGTAGAAACAAATTGACGATAAATGAAAATTTGATGAGTTTGTTTAACTTATTTGTATTATTATGCATCTCTACAATTTACCAGCAACAAGTTATTTGATTATTAATGACCAATAAAGTGTTTTAGGTTTGATTAACCTATATGCCTGCAATAATTTGATTAATAACTTTTTGTTGATGATACCTCTTGCTTGGCAGATAATTCGGAACAATGTGATTCAAATGTGAAATTTCAACCAAAATGAAAGCTGGATTTTAGTGGTAGTAGCATATGATATTTTTGTCCACAATTTACTTGGATAAGAACCATATTTGCCTTTCACTCCGAACTTCAGAATAATCAAAACTATGCAGAGCATTAAGAAAGTAAGAAAGTAAAACAAAACTATTAACAAAGCCATAGCATGAAAAAATGTTTTTGCACATGAAAGAAACATTCAGCCTACATATCAATAGCAGCAAAATGTTTTCATTTGTTATTATTATTGTCACATTATTCTAATACTCATAATCATCAACTGGAGCTTTCTCTGCAATATCTTTAGGTGAATGTGTCTTGGTGAACCATTAACTTATACCAAGCGAAAAATTGAGTAAATTTTTTGTGGCATATTAAAGAATTCATTTAACAGGAAATATACACAGCTGTTCCAATCTAACATAGATTTGAATATTGTTTTTTCTGCTTGGATCAGTGTAACTAAGGAAGCAACAGAAATTCCTGTGTCAATAAGAAAATAAGTATTTTTTTTCCTTTTTTCACAGAACCTTCACAATAATGGAATAAAAAAGATTATATGAATCGAGAGAAGAAAACCCAAAAATCTGGAAAAGGGAAGGCTTGATAGAGAAAGCGACGTGATTTAAAAAAACAATTTAAACGAGAAGAATGTGTGGACAAGTTTCAACCGCATCATGAATTAGATAAACAAACAAAAAATTAAAACCCTACTCCTTAAAAGATCGATGATTTTGTTTTCTTGAGAGGAATGATGAAGACGATGAACAGAGCAAAAACGATTATTGAAGAATAAGATTTTAATATAAATTTAAATTTGTTTATTCGTAGTTAACTTTTAAATTATTAATTATATAATTAAATTTCTAGGTTTAATTAAAAGGGGTTTTATGTAATTTTACGTGTAATCTAGGGGTTGTACTTTTTTTTACTGGGTACGTACTAATCCTACGTGGCACATTCTCATTGGTAGATTACGGTCCGAGAAGTACGATCCTCTCGGACCCTAGACAACCCCAAGTTAATTTTGATAGTATTTGCACATATCCCCAAATTTTTGAAATAAATATTTGTCCTCGGACTAACAAAGAATCTACTTTTTTAATTGTATAAAAATGTTTTTACCACCACTCAGTGGCGAATCCAGGAGTTTTTGCCAAGGGGGTTCGAAATTGTAAAATAAAAAATTTAATATCACTTTATAAAAATAGTGGACCAAAAATTTACAATTTATAAATTTTGGGTGAATTGTGGAAATATTTAAAGAGAAAAAAGGTGAAAATGTTAAAAATAGTGGACCAAAATTTTACAATTTACAAATTTTGGGTGAATTGTGAAAATATTTAAAGAGAAAAAATGTGAAAAGGTTAGGATTTGAAAAAGAAGCCAATTTTTTTTATAAAAATAGTGGACCAAAAATTTACAATTTATAAATTTTGGGTGAATTGTGGAAATATTTAAAGAGAAAAAAGGTGAAAATGTTAAAAATAGTGGACCAAAATTTTACAATTTACAAATTTTGGGTGAATTGTGAAAATATTTAAAGAGAAAAAATGTGAAAAGGTTAGGATTTGAAAAAGAAGCCAATTTTTTTATAAAAATAGTGGACCAAAAATTTACAATTTATAAATTTTGGGTGAATTGTAGAAATATTTAAAGAGAAAAAAGGTGAAAATGTTAAAAATAGTGGACCAAAATTTTACAATTTACAAATTTTGGGTGAATTGTGAAAATATTTAAAGAGAAAAAATGTGAAAAGGTTAGGATTTGAAAAAGAAGCCAATTTTTGAGAGGTGAGGAATCGAGCCAACGACATTATAGCGGATTTAGAATACCTTTACAACCACAACCTCAACCAACAACATTGTTTGTTAAATTACGTATAAGAGTAATATTTGTCCAAACTCAAGGGTGTGCAACTGCACACCCTAGATCATAGGTGGATCCGTCACTGCATATAGATATCCAATTCATTATTTTTATTAGTACCCCACTCGAGCAATGCATGGGGATGAAATCTAAAATTTAAATATATTATGTAAAACATCAACGAACTAAAGCACGTTGAGGATGTAAATCGAATACCTCAATGAATATTATATTTCCATGAATAAAAAGAGGATGTTAATGTTAGTATTGATGTTAATGCTAATACAAATATACTAACGAAATAACTGTTTTTTAGGTATTTTAGCATTGTAAATTTTTAATATTACTTTTGGCCCCCCTAAAGTTTTTATAAATATATATCAATATCCTATAAATTTGAAAAATATTTTCTTTATAATTTAATATTCTGAAATATATTTTTCGAATTTAGTATGAATATTCAATTTTATTATATTATAGATATATATTTTCGAATTTAATATCTTTTTTTATAATAATATTCAAAAAATCTTTTAAAAATGTATATACATATATGGTAAATATATCAATTTATAGTGAACTAAGATTGACCATATATTTATATACATATCAATATATATATACATATACATCAGGATGTATATTCTACACAATATTTTTTTTATATTGAAATAATCATAATAATTAAAATACACGGTTGATTAAATCTTTTTTATTTCACATTTAAAAAAAAATTATTACGATTGTTTTTCTTAGTTGGACTAAGCAGATTTTCCTCTTAATAATTTTTTTTTTTTTTGTGCATTTTTAAAGAAAATGCTATTTAATAATATTTCAATTAGTACCATATATACAAGGATAACAAATAAACTCAAATTAATTTACTTTTTTTGTTAAGACATGGTGTATACATATCTAGGTGTATACACTTTTTTGGCAAGATTGTTACAGAGGAACCATATATAATTTCTATGGGAACCTAATTTGCACCTTTCCATCCACGGAATATCCAAAACATCTCCTATTTATAAAATAAAGCTTTTACACTATATAAATGATCAATTCTAGTTTAATTTTCATGAACATAAAAATAAACTCACCAAAACTTTTGATAGGGGTGAGTTCGAGACAGGATATCAATATTTCGGGATTTTGAGATTTGGGATAGGAAATTTAAATCCCAATCTCGTCCGAAAGTTTTTATTCCCAAATTGGGATCCCTAAATATTATATTATGTTTCAACAAACGTGGTATAGTAGTCTCTCCTAATTATTTAGGATTATGAACTAAAATTATATTAATAAAAACTGTTTTGCTTGAAATATGGTCTTCAATTCTCTCCAACCAAATTCACATGCAAATCAAGTGCAAATGTTGTGCATATTATGTGATTATTCGTGCAAATACGTACTTATTTTTGGTTCAAAAGAATATCAGTTGTTCACTTGTACAAAACCCATGCAGAATAGCAATTTTAATTGATGTTTACTCGCCTGAGACGACTATCTCTCTCTCTCTCTCTTCTTCATTTGTCTGATAAATTGGAGTAAACCCAGGGAAACGTACCCCTCTACAAAAAAAAAAGTTTAAGTTAGGGTCTGCTTGGAGGTAAATTGGAGTAAATGCAGGGAAATTACATATATAGATCGCTACGAGCCAACCAATGATGTAGATCCAGTATATGTGTTCGGCTGCAGAAGGACCATCATAGCCTCCGCTCCATACCAGTGGTCCAATCACACCAGTGGCTAGGCAAGCTCCCACAATACAGACAATGGTCCAATCACACCAGTGGCTAGGCAAGCTCCCACAATACAGACAATGGTAACTGCTCGAATCTGGAAATAAAAATTGTACTTATTAATTACGTATTCTTGAAAGAAAAAAAAATCTTATTATAATTATCAATACTTACTCTATGACCGAGAGGAGCAAAATAAATGTACAACGTGAGGTACATGACCTCCATGGAACATCGAATGGCATCTAGGAAGACTCCAAACACCGTCGACTCTCGGTGGACTATCCCGTAATACATGAGCATCACCGATGGGAAAAGCTCGATGGCATGGGGTATGATAGGATAATTGTGAATTCATGTGATAATTAACCTGTAATAAAATAACAATAACTAAAATATATATAAAAAACTTACACGGAGGCAATACCCACCAATAACTGGGTAAGTTGAACTGCAACCAAATTCATTAACATAAAAGAAGATATTAATCAGATTTAAAAAAAAAATTATAATACAAAAAAGAAATATACTAAAAATATTACCTAAGTAGCCAGTGAGAGTAACAATGGATATATGTGTCATAATTAATTATCCTAAACATATTACTCCCTCTGTCCCATATTATATGTCTTTTTAGAGAGTTTGTTTTGTCCCAAATTATTTGTCATTTTATATTTTCAATGAAGCATTAATTGTATTATTTTCAATTTTACCCTTAATTACTCATAATTAATTAGTTGAGAATAAATTAATGTCGATGATATTTTAATAATTTGATCTGTTTTTTATTATAATCTATGCACATTTATTGATTTTCTTAATATGTGCAAAACAACCTAAAACGACATTTAAATTAGGACGGAGAAAGTAATAATTAATGTTAGCCATTAAATGATCAATCATTAACAATTAATAAAAATCTAAATGAACTCATCAACTTATTAATTATTATCAAGTCGACTTTAACTAAACACGAATTTAAATGGTTCAACATAATATGATGTACGGATTTTATTATCAATTTGATAACACTATATATTGGTTCAATCGCTCCTTCAGATAACAGGGGTATGTAATTTCCCTGGATTTACTCCAATTTACCTCCAAACAGATCCTAGCTTAAACTTTTTTTTTTTTGCAGAGGGGTATGTTTCCCTGGATTTACTCCAATTTATCTGACAAATGAAGAAGAGATAGAGAGAGAGAGAGAGTCGTCTCAGGTGAGTAAACATTAATTAAAATTGTTATTCTGCATGGGTCTTGTACAAGTGAACAACTGATATTCTTTTTAACGAAAAATAAGTACGTATTTGCACGAATAATCACATAATATGCACAACATTTGCACTTGATTTGCACGTGAATTTGGTTGAAGAGAATTCAAGACCATATTTCAAGCAAAACAATTTTTAATTAATATAATTTTAGTTCATAATCCTAAATAATAAGGAGTGACTACTATACCACGTTTGTTGAAACATAATATAATATTTAGGGATCCCAATCTGGGAATAAAAACTTTCGGACGGGATTGAGATTTAAAATTCCTATCCCAAATCCCAAAATCCCGAAATACCGATATCCTGGCTCGAACTCACCCCTATCAAAAATTTTGGTGAGTTTATTTTTATGTTCAAGAAAATTAAACTGGGATTGATCATTTATATAGTTTAAAAGCTTTATTTTATAAATAGGAGATGTTTTGGATATTTCGTGGATGGGAAGGTGCAAATTAGGTTCCCATGGGAATTATATATGGTTCCTCTGTAACAATCTTGTGAAAAAAGTGTATACACCTAGATATGTATACACCATGTCTTAACAAAAAAATTGAATTAATTTTAATTTATTTGTTATCCTTGTATATATGGTACTCATTGAAATATTATTAAATAGCATTTTCTTTAAAAATGCACAAAAAAAATTATTAAGAGGAAAATCAGCTTAAGTTGGTAAGATAAAATGGTAAGATATATATATATATATATATATATATATATATATATATATATATATATATATATATATATATATGGAAGTTCTATGGATTGACTTTGTAATAGGGCTGCAGACATATGGTCAAGTTGGAAGTTCTATGGTGCTGATATAACATGTATAGAAGACATACTAGCAAATTTAGGAAGACTTGGTGCTGATATAGAAGTGGATTGGCATTCGAAAAAGGAATCGTTAGATGTAAAGAAAGTTAAAGCCAAATATGACAGACTGGTGAAAGAGGACAAGAAAGAAATAAGGTAGATATTTAAATTATAGGCAATTTTATTTTCGATTCAATTTTGAGTACAATTTCCGCCGCCGCGCCATTATCTGCCGGTCTCCGGCGTTGAATTTTTTAATTTTTTAATTTTTATTTTTGTTCGGTTCTTCAACAAATGTTGGCATGTTGAACTAGTAATGTTGCCACATTACTTTCTAGTACAATTTTATATGCACAATAAAGATCACTATTATTGTGTAATAGGGTAATATTAATATGTAGGACTGTGCGTTAGTTGGGTTGGTTAAAAACCAGCCATAAAACCAACTCAACACATCCAATCGATTTTAGTAAATATTGAAAACTATTATCGACTCAATTACATAGGTCGGGTGGTGGTTGATAACCAATTTGGTGGGTTGGTTGATGGTTTGGTTGATGGGTCATCCATCTAGTTTTTTTTTATTAGTTGTTACAACTTACAGCACTATTTTTTTCACAATTAAACATGACCAATTCAACAATATTCGAATAAAAATTCAAAACATTACGGCCATATGTATTGCAATTAAACATAAATAGTTCAACAAAAAATAATAGTTCAAACTAAAATAAAGAAAATAAAATACGAGGTGATAAAATTAATAAAAATATAAAATTAAATTTGAAATTAAAAATATTAAATACTTTAAATAAAATTAATAAATAATAACTTAATAAATAAAGTTGGTTGGCCGATATTACCCAACTAACCAACTATATTTAGCATATTAGAAATTATTGTCGGCCCAACTATAATGGGTTGGTTTACATTATTGACCTTACTTAAATGGGTCAGCTGGTGGTTGATTATCCGTCAACAATTATGGTCGAAAATGGGTTGGTTGATGGTTAAAATCGATCCATGCACATCCTTATTAATATGTTGACTGTTCAACAAAGGCAAATATAATAAAATGTCAAAAGAATTAATATTGATGTGGTTGACAGTAATATTACTGTAATGACAATAATATTACCGTGAACCACAAAAATATTATTGTTTTTACAATAATATTATTACGTTAATCGATCAACAAATCAAACAAAAAAAAATATTGATGTGGTTGACAGTAATATTATTGCGTTTATACTAATTTTACCGTCATCGACAATAATATTATTATGTTTACTTGTCAACAAATCAAAAAAGAAAAAACAAAGAACATAATAATATTAATGTGGTTGACAACGATAGTACAATTACATAAATATACTTATCAACGGCAATACAATTAATGTCAGTGAAAGCATAATTACTGTTAAAGAAAGTACAAGTACAGTTGTTTAGCGGTGGACGCAAAGAAACACGGATAAAAAATTTAGAAAAAAAATTAAAAAAAAAAAAAGTCAACGCCAGATACCGGCGGCAAAGCAAAAAAAAAAAAAAAGTAAAAATTGAATTTTTTGAATTTTTGTGATAAAATTGAAGTTAAATTGGGTTACAATTAGGTATTGGATTTGAAGGGTTAGGGGTAAATTTGTCATATACATTAATTTTGCGTTTATTTATAGGGAAAATTAGCATGAACCCCCATTTAGGAAATGTAGTTAAGGAAAACCCCCTCTAAAAAATAATTAGAGAAAACCCCCTTAGCTATTATTCCACCCAACTCCTATTTTTATAATTTCAAAACTACCCTTACATTCTTCTCTCTTCTCGCCTAATTTGTCAGTCGCACAATGTTTTGTGTGTGTGTTGTGGACGTTTCAATTGAGCAATCGAAAAAACGGGATGAGGACTTGATGGAGCAGGAGGTATGCGCAAGACATTTTCTCTCTTAATTTTTGAAAGTGACTAATTACTGTATAATTACGGATGAAGAAATGAAAAAAGCAAACTATGATGGCACGTCTCCTTGGAGGCGCCGTCGCCACTAAATAAAAATGGTGGTGGTGGTGATGATGAAGGTGAAGAAAAGCTCCAAGAGAGATGAAGAAGAGGCCATATGGGAGGTGGTCGGCGGAGATACGCGATTGCATAGGGCAGTGCCGACACTGGTTAAGCGTTAATGGTGGGGTGGTGATGGTGTGGTGTGCCGAGGGTGGGGTGACGATGGGGAGCGGATCTAGGATTTTTTTGGATAGATTGCACGGTGGATTATGCAGATGGAGGAAGTTCGCCCAGTAGTTGATTAAGATTAATCAGCTACATTTTTAATTCATTTTTGAATTTTGTTTATTGTTTCTTTATTTTGCCAACATAGTTGGACTTGGGGATATAGGGATGGTGCATTTTTGTTCTGCCATTGTCAATCCATCATCCGATTTGTATAAATCAATTACAATTTTAAATATTTTGTTGTTTTGTAAAGATAGTTGGTTTTCATTGTTTTCTTTTTAAGTTGTTTTTGTTATTCATTTTGGTTGGTTATTGTTTGGATTCTTTTTATTGAATCGTGTTGGGTTTCATTGACGGCATTATTATCGTCTTTGTTACTTTTAGTCAATTTCATTATGCAACCACGGTTTTATTAGTCAGTCCCTTAATCGACTATATTTTAAGTTGATAGTCGATTAATATACCTAACAGTGAAAAAAAAATCAAAAACAAAAGAAATTTTTTTTTTTAAATTAGAAAAAAAATTGAAAACAAATTAATTCAAAAAGAAAAAGGAAAGGAGAAACGAGGATGGGAGAAGTGGGAATAATGTAGTGGAAGGGCAAAACTGAAATTAGAAAGAAGGTGTAAGGAGTGTGGATTTATCTCAAATTGTCAACCACAATAATATTATTATGTTGACCGATCAGCAAAAGCAAATAAAATATTGTTGGGGTTGAAAGTAGTATTACTGTGTTGACAATACAATAATATTAATGTCAATCATAGTAATATTCTGTTAAAAGAAAAGGTCAATGCCGCCGGAGACCGGCATTGACCGCAAATCAGTTAAGAGCAGAAAGAAACTCGAGTGAGTTCAACCCTATCGTAATCAAAATTTATTAGTCTCATTGATGGTTTATTACTGCAAATTGATTTACATACTGTGCTCGCCATACATTTATGATCACTTTGACGTGTTTCATTTTCTAGAAATTGTAAATAATGCATACATGTCACCCATTTCACCCATTTCAATTAATGCAGTTGGTGTTAGTACTGTCATACTATTTAACTGACACTATTACCACTACCTTAGGGGTGGAAACTTGAATAAACTCGAAATATTTCGGTTTTGGAATAATATTTTTATCGTGAATTTTGGATTCTTTTTTTTTTTAATTAATATTGGGTACCAACACTTAACCCCTCTGTAGTTGCAAACTTTTGCATATAATCTTGTGCTCGTTCTATCAGCACATAACCAATCCCCTTGTGGTTTATGCAGGGTAGCTTCCGTTTTTTTTTTTTTTTTTTGTCAAACTTAACCGCATATATCAAACTTTGAATTGGTATTAGATTCGAATCCAATTTTAATACACTTTTGAGAGATCAATATTATTAGGTTTTTAATAAAAGAAAAAATCCAAACTCCGTGATTCCAATTCAAAAAAATTTGATTTTTGAATACATTGTTTTCATTCAAATTTTCAAAATTTCATTTATGTTTTTTCAAAACATTTCTCTAAACGAAATTATAATTAGTTTTTCACCTCAAAAAACAAATTAATATCTCAATGAAAATGCTAATTAAAATCCAATCCAATCCAATCCGTCCATTGTCACATATTCCATCATAATTACCTTCCAGTAAGAGATTTACTCCAATCCTACAATTATATACCTCATTAGATAAGTTTTTGTTTTGAATAAAAATAAATATCAATGTCTACATATAATCCAAAGTTTTAGTTTGTTTCTGGAAAATAAATCAAACACTGTTTTTTAAATTTGCCGAAATTTAAATATAAATTATATAGCTACGAACCGATAGATCACAATTCACACCATATGCTATTGGAAAACCATTTAATTCTCAACTCAAAGCAAGACTGGTTTTCATCACATTTATATGTATACAAATCCAAATAATTATAGACAATAATTCGGAATTAAGTAGCAAGATAAATATAGAGGGCTAATCGCCAGCTATTATAAATAAATACATTTAAAAAAAACGAAAAAAAAAAGTCTAGGGACGTAAAAAAACCTATAAGAGCAAATAGCAAAAAATAGTTGGATGGATGAGAACTCCAGCCATAGTAAGAACTTGTAGTATTTATGGTACTCGTTTGTCGATCAAAAACTGTATTTCACCTAACTGCACTTTGCGAATTGCAAATACATTCCGGAAACGGGTTTTGGTAGAAAGATTCCTCCAGCCTCAATCTAGCTCTGCCCCTTATTCCCGAAGGGGCACCTCCTCTTCTCCGAGGTGCGCCCACCCTGACATTTTATACAAACTCGTTTTTCAAACTCAGATACTTGAACAAAAACTATGTAAAAGTAGATATTCTGTTACGATATTTTTGGATTGTATTATTAAATTATTATATATCTAAAAACACCAATTCAATGGTTGTGATTCAATAAAATCATCATCTTTTCCTCTAAAATAATATTTGAGACTCGTTTTAGAGGCTTCAAGGATGCCGAAACAAATCGGCATGTGAGTACCGCTTCTCCCAATAACATGATAAACTATGTTAAGTGCAATATTTTATAGCATGCTAGACCAACCAAGGAAATGATTGTGCAGAAGATAATAAATGTACTCGATCAAAAAGAAAACGGGGTTCTGTTCCCACTAAAAAAGCTTTCTACCAAGAGCTAAATGAAAATTACTGTTGTGACCTTTGTCCATTGAGAACAGATGGAGAGGGACCTACGACTGATTACGCTGGAATTTCAATTTTGATACACTAGCATGAGAGATATAACAAGAATATTTTTCCGATGTCAAAATTCAGCTATCAAAGTTAACACTAGAAAACAGTAGAACGTAGTTAACTTTTAGTAGGAAGAGAAAAGTTATATACCACGAGAAAAATATATGTGAGGATTTGTCGAAAGTCGGAGACGTTTAAATACCTGTTTCTATGCAACTGCTTCACATGGCGGGGCAAAGATGACACTTGAAGCCTTCCAGCTTCCAATTTATCAAATAATTCGACGAGGCCTTTCCTGCAAAGTACCGTTTGTGAATGAAGGATGACCAAACAAGAAAGGTACCTAACTATGGTTCCAGTACTATTTAGAGTTCTTACTGATATGAAGTTGCCAGTGTGTGAAAACATGTTATATACGTGAAATATTTCTCAAAAACTTTCTATTAGTAAAATTGGATTGCCACAAAGATTATATTTGCATTATGGTACTTCTGCACTTTTTAAATATTTCAGAATATTATACGTGAAATCGTGTAAAATGGATGATGTTATCATCGCACTCGGAAAATTCATATATACATCAAGTACATGTAACTAACATGTCCCAATAGCTTTAAGATCATCGTAACTACAACATGCAATTGCCAAACTCTAATAAGCAACATGCATCTCAAAGACTCTTAGCATTTATAATTGAATAGCCTTTTACTAAACTTAAGTGTTAAGTAAAATTTATGCTCTATTATGTGTTGAAAAATGACAATTTAAGTCACACGTCCATTTGCATGTTGACTCAAACTAAATAACACGATATTGAGATTTGCAGCAAATTAATACCTGTCTGGAGTGATTGTTTTTCGGTGCCCCAAGAATCGACGATGACCTTCAACAGTTCTTGCCATATTCCCCGAATGTGACGGGATGAAAATATCACTTTCAATTGAGATTATATAATCGAGGGCTGCAGTTTGCGATGCATGACTGGAAATCTTTTTCAGCTCTTCTTGCGATGCAAGCATTTCCTGTAATGAACGAGAAAAACTTAGCCTAGTTTCTTGATATAACCTGTTTTTACAAATAATTCTTTGAAAACTATGAAAAAAAAATTAACAACTCAACTAACTTTGAAAACGATGTTTGGAAAACGAGATGTTAGCTCTGATAGGTGTGTGTCGCCGCCATAAATTTCTCCAGCAGCGATATAAATCAATGTAGAAGGTGGGTAACCAAGAGCCTGAAGAAAAATTCCGACCTCCTTGGGAGTTAAAGGACAAAGACCATTAATTCTCTGTTCTGTTGAGTTAATATTCTTCATTTTCCAATGACTTGTTTTCTCCCTGAAGAAGACCAACAATAACAAAATAAACCAGATATAAGCATGACCATTACTTTCATATATTGCAGAACACATGAATTTGTGGATTGTCAAGTCAGTGACTTTATCCTATATACCTATATAGATCTTAGAAGAATTTCAATAAATGGTTGTTTATGGGTCGTTTTACAGACAGCAGACTCATTTTTATCCATATATTTTGACCCATAATCAACTGTCAACCGACCAACTAAAAATTGGGTCGATATTTTCAGCCGACCCATGCATAGTTGGATATGTTGGAAGTTGCTAGTATCTTGAAAAGTGGTATGCTGGTAATACTCGACACACCAATTTTCTGTAAAAAAAATAGTTTTGTTTACAAATTGTTATTAGTTAATTATATAAGTAATTTATTAACTACTAATATCTAAACTAAAAAGAAGCATGCTGTGTATTTAATAACATAACTTAAACGGAAAAAGGGCGGCCAATAATACCAACTACCGACCCATTTTGCAATCGGCAAAGTCATCTGTCAAGCGTTAAACCACAAAAAATCAGGACAATAATGGACCAATAATCAACCACGAACAACCCTAGAACTCAATAAGTATGAGAACGTATATCGATATAAAAGCTTTTACCAATGTGAATGTACATCATTAAGGAAGAAAAAATTCACCTCATTATTCTGAGCTCCTCTGATTCGACATCGGTCAGGCCATATGTACAACCAGTAAAAGACAGCATATCTTTCTCATATCTTAGGTGAAGAGCAATATATTTTTCAGCACGTGACCTCAGCCGCTCCACTAGCGTCTGTTGTGTAACTGTCATTTATTCTCAGAACTTAATATAAAGTGAATCCCCATAGGAGATACCTCTTAAAACGCATCAGCGTAAATTTAAAAAACAAAAAACTCAAGAGTAATCGTATATACATAATCTTGCTTAATATATTTATGGCAACGACATTTTTTAATGTTTTTTGCATCCATGAACTCATTATCCTAAACGGATTTCGATTATGACCAAATAGGTCTCGTATGAAAATCGAGGGCAACAGTTTTCACCTTTCCCAGTATCTCAATAGAAGGAGAAAAGCGAAGAGCGTGATATAGAGCACGGCATCTCAATCTTTGTATGTCAATTGGCAGATCATTGTTTGCAAGTCTAGAATCTGACTTTGCAACATGAATTACCTGCACAAAACAATCAATAGGTGAACTATAATTCCTGTTGTGGTTTCGCATTGTATAGAAATTTGTAGCAACCAGTGCATGATTTAAAGAAAATATAAGAGAACTATCTTATATTTTGGATTCTTAAGAATATAATTTTTGGTAGTTTATAGACTTTGTTTCTGAAAACAAGATGACATAGGAGTACTACAGTAATTATTAAACCTACATTAGATCCTTATTTGTATAAATAGGAGAATTTACTGTTACGAATGCCCGTTTAGGCATCAACTCTTCATTTGATGGCTCGACCCGAAACGCCACTTAACTGGATGTTAGTGTCTCTCAATCAAAAGAACATATGTGATTCGTATGTCTAAGAGTTAAGGCATCAGCTAGTGCATTAATGTAAAGTGAAGGATCAGTTCTCCAATAGTCCATTTACTTCAGTTGGATGGGTATATTTATAGTGTAATTGTGATAAACACTTGACAACAATCATAAGAACTTTTAAAAAGTCAATACAGAAAGCAACGTCCTACAGATGCATTCACTTAAAAAGTGCTCCCAGACACGCAACAAAAGAATTAGTAAGGCTCTTCTGCTATCTTAACGTTTAACAGGAATTAGTTCCAGTGTTAAAACGTTAGCTTATATCGCCATTTTTGTATCATTAAATTCATTTGTAGATTTATTTTGAACATGGGAGGGTATCACATTGAAACAGAAAGAAAGCGAAGGTTCTTACGATGCACCATAACATTTCTTCTTCTTTTTTCATATATACTATATTGCGTGTTCGATTGCACCAAATAAAACTTTATTTATTTAAGGCAGCGGATCCTTCTGTAAATAGGGTCAAACATTTAATAGTCAATATTTATTACCACGCTGATTGGGGCCAGCCTGAAATGCAGCTAGGTAATTGATTGTGGCCTGATGGAATGGCATCTCAGACACAGGCTATTTTGGTGATTTTCCTTTTTTGTTTAAAATACAAAAACTGCCGAGACGTCCAACTCTCAGTAATCTGCTGCTTATCTCCATCGAATTGCTTATGTTCACATATTTGCTTCATATATCAGGTATTATAGTTATATCTGCTCAAAATATACGCTTGAATAGAGCGTGAATTTGAGTGCTCACCCAGTATACAAATCTCCCTTTTCCAATTTATTTTATTCACATACTCATCTTTGATTTTCAAGCTCTCAGCCGACACTTTCTTCCAGACTACATAAAGATTTTCGCATAAATTTTACTTATTCTGGAATTTCACAATGTAACTACGTTTTCTTGTAAGTTTGTACCTTCGCATCGTCGTGGTCTCATATAGCAGTAGTATGACCACGTCATGCTCTACTAGGTACCATGGCAAAAACTGCATCTATGTTTCTATTCACATAAAAATCTAAAGGTACTAGGCAGATCATCAAACAATTGAGCATCTTGTTTCCCAAACAAGCAAAATTAATTGACACAATCCTATATCTCATTGTATACGTGTAGTGCTACTTACACGCATTTCGGAAATCAAGTAAATAATAAAAGAAAGTAACTTGCCTGATATTCCTTCCACAGTTGTGTCATCTCCTCGTAGTAGCTCACACCAGACCACAAGGTGAAGTGCTTCCTTGCTCGAGGTAGAGATTCCACTTCTTTAGGAAGCTCCTTCACAACCCTCACATCTTCTTGTAAAGATTCGATGAAATGAAGTTCATCGAATACATTAGAGAATGTACTGCACATAATCCCGATGCAAAATTGAGTGGAAACATATAAGGCATGAACCTACATGTCTACAAACATAATTATAACGACAAACAAGAAGTTATGTTCGATTTCTCCAAAGTGATAATTGATATGCTCAAGTCAACAGAATTCACATATGGAGATGAATGTTTTCGTGTAGTAGTAAAATGTCATGTTTGATTGATATATGCCTAATAAATGAGAAAATAAACTCTAATAGTAATGTCATCTTTAAAAGACAGTAATGGAATAAATGCTTTCGACAACAGAAATCATAATATTGTGTATTAACCATTGTTTAGAGATTTATAATATAGGAAAGGGTTGGGGTTTATAGATGAGGCATTAAAGTAAACCTTTTACCTAGAATCCTGCCAAAATGAACTCTTATCCAGCTGAGGAATCACTAATGTGGCATTCATTATACGTGCCACAGCCACCATGTCAGCTATCTACAAGTAAGATGTCATTAGATGTTAATCAAGTGACAGAAACAGATTTCTAATAGTCAGTACCTGAATAATAATAACAACACTGAAACTCCACTTTGTATAGGTAAGATAATGTTATTAGAAAAAAAGTTAATTATTGAAGAAAACAATTTTTTAGCAGGTAATATAAGTTCCGATCTGTTGCGAATAACATTTTCTAGTAAAGAAAATGTCACCATGTCCTGACATAAGTGTGCCATTGGCTTTCTTTATTTTGCTAATTTTCTTGGCTGTGTGCAGGGAAAGGAAAGGTGAAACATTCATATAAGTTTTAAATATCTGAATGCACTATCTTAAGTGATTTTTGCAAGTGTTTCGCTAATATTTTTATGTTATAGAAGACAAATGTGCCGACCGAACAAGAGAAAGAGGAAAGAAATACTTACCCCAGTGCGCATTTGATTTAATCCTCCATTACTTCGGACAGTCATATAGCGATCCCAGACTGGTGTAGCTGAATATGATGCAGTCCAATTTTATTAGTAACAGAAAATAAGCAAGAGCAAAGGCAGGGTAGAGAGATGGGCAGCTGAAAACTTATGTCAATAAAGTAAACTCGGACATTTTAGTTTAGTCCAAGCAATCGATAATATGGATATTTGTCGAACATATTATTCCCAAGCAGAATATAATTCATGCTCTAAAAAAGGTAAATACAAGAAAGCAGTCAGACAAGAAGAAAGTACCTTTATTATATTTACTGGTTGGCTTAACACATTCATGCAAACCCTGACTAGAAGGAGGTTCCCAAAGCCGATGATCCAACAGCTGCAGAATATTACAGAATAACATCGTCGTTAGGAATTAAAACCTTTAATGCATTCAAGTAACTAGTGGAGGTACTCAGTAATAATTGTTTTCCAGGCTTTCAGAAATAAGCTTACTTAAGTCATGTAATTAGGTATTTCGAGTACAAGATTGCAGTATAAAGCTTCAGAAGGGAATATCTAATAGGCCATGCTGCCAATTACCAGCCCCTAGGTCCTTCAATTGAAATATTATTTATTCTAATCATAAAGCTTTAATGCTTAACAGAAAATTATAAGTTAAAAAAAATGTTTCTTTTAATTATTTTTATTATTTTTCTATTATTATAGTCTCATATAATTTGCCTCCAATGATAAAAATCACAGCCCACATTGACAGGCTCTAGATGAAGGAGGTGTAATGATCGATTTATACAGAAACGAGGGCCTATATTTTGGGGCTCTGCTTGGATAAGCCACAAGTTCATGAATTTACCACTAACTTATATAGGAGAAAAGGATGACATGAGTGCAAGTTGAGTTCTTAGTAGCAGCTTAGTACGTAGTTGCAAGGATGAAAAAAAAATGTAAAAATAAATAAGTGAGTGGAATTCATGCTTCACTTGTAGAAGAATCGGTGCAAATAACTATATACATAGTACATACGATGCCAAATGCACTTGGCGACTTTAAAGAATCTGTTCGAATGCAGTTAATGAACAACTTCTAAGGCAGATCACTTAATACAACTTCTCAACAATGTACAAGCAAACGTTTAATCTCTATCTCATAACAATAATTATTAAAAAAAAAAAAAAAAAAAAAAAAAAACACATATCCAATATACTATGATTTCGAATTACCCGAAACGCACAATCTTCACCAAAAAATCAAAATTAAACAACCCGAATTCAGACCTAATCAAACACCATAACAGAATCGGAAAGAACAAAACCTAAATGGCGAATTCGCGATGATTTATCAAAATTCAACAAAAAAAAAGGGGGGATAAACACGATTGTAAAATCAAAAAGCATGACAGACCTGCTTCGATTTGGATTTCTCAACTCTGAGTAGAGGCATCGTCGTGTTGTGTTCATCATCGAAAACATCATTATTGCTGCTGAAGAGATTGAATATGAAGATTGAGAGGGCGAAGAGAAGAATCACGTACAGGGTAATTGATAGGAACGATGATTTCCTATTTCTGGATGTGGAGAGGTTTTTGGAATGGTGATGATACACTCTGTGATTACCCATTTCTTTCTTTCACTCATCGACAGATCTCTGTGTTTTTCTGAGTTCGAGTGAATCTTACATTCTTCTTGTTGAAGGTTTTTCCACAAAGTGTAGTTTTGGATTGCACTAGAATTTCAATAAATTAATTTTCTATAAATTAATAATATTGTTCAAATAATATTTTCTTCCATTTTCGATTTAGGGACAACGTATTAAATTCGTAATCTTTATATATAAAAGAAGGTAACAAATATACGCAAGACTAAAATTACTAAGTGTAAGTACTTATTTGATGCAAGACCTAAATATAAATACACTTACTAAGAGCAAGATTGAAAATTACAAATATAATCTCAATATTGATTTTGTCATTCAAATTAGACATAATTACTATTGCAAGACCAAAAAGAAAAAAAAAAAGTAAATAAAGGAGAAATTGAAAAACGAGAGAGAGGGATGTTGCAGGGGAAGAAGAGAAGAACACAAGACGAAAATAATTGTCGCCGCCCATCCGCTACCGAAGAATTGTCGCCGCCCATCCACCACCGAAGAATTGCCGTCGCCCAACTGCGGGTGCTTGAAAAGGAAGAGAAGAAGAATATGGAGGAAGGAGGAAAGAGAAAGAAGAAGAAGAAGAAGAAGAAGAAGAAGAAGAAGAAGAAGAAGAAGAAGAAGAAGAAGAAGAAGAAGAAGAAGAAGAAGAAGAAGAAGAAGAAGAAGAAGAAGAAGAAGAAGAAAATTCGATCTGTACATGTTCATTTTTTGGTGAAAAATCGACATTTAAATGTCGATTTTTTGGCAAAAATCTAGATGTTGATTTCTTGGTGAAAAATCGACATGTAGATGTCGAATTTTGTCACAACATTCGACATGAAGATGTCGATTTTTCGTCAAAAACTCAACATCTAGAGTTGATGTCGATTTTTGCTAAAAACTCAACATCTAAATGTCGAATTTTTTGACAAAATTCGACATGTCAATGTCGAATTTTGGCTGTGCAAATTTTCTTTTTGAAAACTTAAAAATCGATCACCTAACTATAAAAATACATTCATTCATAGTTTGTTTTCTATTTTTTCTATAGAATTCTCCATATTGATGTCTCGTGACTCCATAATGTTATCATTTGCATGTTTTAGTAAGATTTGATGGTTTTGGCTGCTGAGGATTTTTAGAGAAGATGAAGAATTTTTTTTTTTTGAAGAATTTATGTGAAATGGGTTTGTGAGGAAGATGAAATGGGTTTTGCTTGTGTGGTCTTGCTCAAAGGAAGTTGTGTAATTTTGTAATTGTGGATTTTGTATTTTAGTAAGGGTATAATAGTCTTTTAGTAATTCATTTGGTGAAAAATTAGCTTTGGTCTTCCCCTAAGTAATTTTGCGATTGCATATAATCACCGCCATAAAAGAAAGGTTTTGCCCCAAAACTCTAATCCTATTTTTGAGAAATATTTATAAACCTAGGGTTATTTTGGGTAAATCATAAATGATGGAAAATAATTCTTTCTAAACGTGTCTAAATAGATGGACAAAAAAATGAATTATTTTAACCAACCTTGACATGATAAAAACCCGTCAATTTCCACATTCATTTTAAACACCACTTTCTCCCAACCTTCACACGATCATCAACCGTCCATTTTCACTATATGCACTATTCTACCGATCTATAAATAGGACATTGTATTTTACAGGTTCAACACTTCTAAATCAATAATTATTTATTCGTAAACATTTAAGTTCTTCTCACTATGACTCCAAATGTTACAAGCACCGTTGATATAAGAATTGGGAAAATTGAGCGGAAATTTATTGTAGGCATCATGATTATGTGGTTTGTTTCCCGTTCCAATGGTTCAATGTAACCGTATGCCATAAAGATGGTGTTAATTGATGACAAGGTTGTTACGTTCTTAAATTTTACATAGATTTTCATTATTCTATGAAGAAAAAATGTATACATGCAAATTAATGTTCTTACAAGTTGGTTCATATATGAGTGTGTAAGTGATTCATTAATGCATGTAATAGTTGTTCATCTGTGTGTATGTGTTGTGGATTTTCTTCTCGCCATAAAATATAAAATTGGTCGTGGTTCGGGTCGAAAATTTGAGGAGTAATCTTTTTTTTTTGGCTCAACAAAAACACCAAGATCTCGACTTCTCTCTAGTCCTCATGCTCTTTCTTTCTCTTCCGGTTCTTCCTTCTCAGGTTGCATATCTTCAACGTTTCATTTTTTTTCTTCCAATTTTTTAGTGGCAAAATTGTTGGGTAGTGAAATATTTATTGGCCGATATTTAATATAAATCGGATTCCACTAATTTTTTGGCATGTGACATTCTTAAGTCTTAACTCTTAATAAATCACGCTGATTATAATTAGGTTTAGCGGGGTTACAGATTATGCTAGGGTTTTCTTTTTTCCTTTTTCATTTTTATTTTTTTCAATTATTAGAATCATAATTAAATTTTTATTTAATTTAAACTATCCACGTGTCAATCATCCTATGGCATTCGATTTTCCTATTACAACAGACCATCGGTCTAAATTGCACCCTTATTTCATCCTTTAGTTTAAAAAAATTAGGAACTGAAGTTTCTGATCTTAGGGAAATATTGTCATTTGACTCATTTCATGTTAGTCAACAACAAATTTTCGGGTTTTTTGCAAAAACTACCCCTGTAAAATCTCTAATTGCTCAAAACGCCCCTATGTTAAAAAAATTAGCAAGGAAACCCCTATGAAAGTTATTCAAAGCCAAAAAGGCCCCTGACAGGTTATCGTGCGCCACACTCGTTGTATGTGCGTCTGGGGTGCGTTTTCGAACCTGAAATAACCTAAATACCCTTTATATTAGAAGTTTTTATAATTACAGATTTATCCCAAAATATTTTGCACCAAAATGAACTTTTTTAAATTTTCAATTCAGTCCTTCCTATTTTCAGAAAGGCCATCTTTCCGACCCACTTTTTCTGAATATTTTTTGCAGCAAAAACCATCAACTGAACCCATATCCTCAATGTCATTTTTGTTGCAAATCCAGAAAAGTAAAAAGGAAAGAAGACATAGCCTTTTAGTCATTTTTTCCATGTAAAAGATTGGAAGAAAAAACTTCGATTTTGACCTCAACTTCACCATTCTCGACAACCCAAAACTTGAAATTCACCATTCTCGATAACCCAAAGCTCACTGTTGATGGAGAAGAGACCCTTGGGGCAGCGGCGTGAGCTATGAAGAATATGAATTTGGCCGAATTTTTTTTTAAGGAAGAATTTGACCGTAAAATGGCGGGTTGAGATGAGGGGTGACGGGAAAAAGATAGAGTCCCTTGGTTTTTTTTTTTATATATTAATTTATATTTTCTTTTATTTTGTTTGATCAAAATTAAAATATTAGCAAAAATAAGTAGGGACATTAGAGTCATTGCAAGTGTGTCAACAACTAATTTTTAAATAAGGGGTTATGTGTTTTTTAAAATAAAACATAGGGGGGGTTTTGTTAATTTTTAAAACATAAGAACTTTTTCAACAATTACAAATAACACAGGGGGGTCCGTGCTATTAGCTCACAAATTTTCATATAAAGGGGCAGTGTGCTTCATAAAATATAACATATGGGGGTCATCGCTAATGTTTTTAATGCTAATGTTTTTAATACGAGGATTTTTTCGTCAATATGAAATTAGACAGGGGTTTGTATGCAATTAACTCATAATAATATCGAAGGTGAGAGGGAGAGCCAATGAAGCAAACGATCGACAGCAAATATGACCCTAGGCTTATGCACATTTTACTCATCAAATTTCAAATGAATTAAGAATGGATACATTTGAAAGAAAAATATAATGACATTATGACTTTTTGATCAATAAACTATTATTTAATTAACTATGTGCACACCAGCATAATTCTAATTAAGATATTTTGGCCTCATTAATTTTGAATTTACTACGTTGACCCGACCCAATTTTTCCACCCTATCTCTCTCAACTCCTAGTTAGGGTAAATTACACCTACATTCCTAATGTATACTAAAATAACTTTAAGATCCCTGTGGTATTGATATTTATAGTCACACCGTTAAAGCAATTACCGGAGCCAAGATTTCATGTTCTGGAGACCGATATGCACTATATTTATTTTTGCAGGGGCTTTAATGCTACCATAAACGAAACTATATAAATCTTATATGAAAATAATTGGATTTAAGAAATGTTGGGGATACATGTCACCCCCTAGCTTTATGTTGTCTCCACCACTTCCTGAAACGAACAATCTTTTAGAACCATAACGAAATAACTTATCCAATTATTGTATTAGGGTCTCTAACAATGTTTCGGGGGGGTCTCATTGTAATTAATAGTCCGACCAATATGGATCTTAGAATTATTTTAGCACAGCTCAAGGGTGTAGGCGTAATTACCTAATTCCTTAATCCTTTGCCCCTTCCAAATTTAAGTAACTGAAATGCTATTCATAGTGCAACTTTTACCGCCTTGCAGTGCGATTTATTTCATTTGTAACTTTCTTTAAAAAAAAACCAAATTTGTCCGCTATTTCGGGTGTTAAATTACGAAATCACACAACAATTTCGTGTATTTTTACACGAAATTTACGTGTTTATTATTATACAACAATCATACACGAAACTGTTGGATTGAAAACATTCTTCTCCTTCGTGAAATAAAACACGAAATTACACATTATATTTCGTAGAGTTTTCCACGAAATATAAGGTAAATGTTTCATACAATTTAGTACGAAACCACTAATTGATTTGTTTTTTTAATTTAACCAACTTATTTCAAACATTCAAATAAATAAAATAAATTAACATAAATATTCTTAAACTCAAGTAAAAAAACAAATTGACCTAAAAAATTCAAATACAAATACAAATTGAACTAAAATTCAAATACAACTACAAATTGATCTAAAATTCAAATACAAATATAAATTGAACTAAAATTCAAATACAACTACAAATTGAACTACCAACCAGACTTTAATTGTTCGTACAAGAGTAGTCGGGGTTTGAACATTTTGAGTAAGTGTCTCGGGTTTTTAGCTCTATGATGTACCCATGCCGGATGGATAAGTGGTAGCTAGATGACTTTTCGCGACCAAATTAACAAATATGAAATAATTGTTGTGCAATGTCACAACAATCATACATGATAAGTGACCACTGCCAAACATAGGAAGGTAAGTCCTACTCCCTACTTGGGTCAAAAGTACCACTAATGCATTGTATTTGGTAGCAATGCCCAATCCATTTCATTCATGTCCATCCAATAAGCTTGTGGACAAAGGTCACACTTGCGTATGACCTCAGCGTATCCAGTACTGCCAAACATTGTCATGTACACATTAGCATGCTCGTATAACTCAATAAGCAACTCCCCTCTCACTTGCGGCCATCTTTCTTGATCCCCGTACACGGCTTGAGCAACGCACCGGTACCCACAGTTGCCATCAGCCATGACGTTAACATAATCTTGAATAAGACAGACAATAAATCTGAGCACAAAAGAATAAAAGTCGATTCCTTCATGTGCAGGTATCGTAGGGGCAGCAAATTCTTGTGTGGGAATACGAGAACCACGACCTTTCATCTTAGATTGAGGCGTTCCATCAGTGCTTCTCTCAACCTTTGCTTTAGGAATCTTTGCACCAGATGAGATTTGGCGATCCTTGGAACCACAAGACGACTTAATTGTCTTCTCATCAATATGATACTGCCATCCGGAAGGGTCTCTCTTTGTCGAGTTATTCTTTGGTCGTCCTTTGGTCTTAACAAATGATGGCTCGGACAGATGCGACGTAGACGGATAAGCGATGCCACACAATGATGCCACAATATTTATCTTACTCGTGTAATTCATCTTCTTCAAATTGCAATTCAGATCATCAATCTGTCTATCCACAATCGCCTCACGGTTTACTTGATACTCATGTAGCTCCGAAGGTTCAACTGTCATGGTACTCCAGAATGGATGCAAGTCTAAATGACGAACGTGTCATTATCTTCCATTTTCTGCAAAATTTTGCACGCGCAAGGAAGCCCACGAGTATTCCAAAGACAGTGTGTGCAAATACTCGGATCTTGCATCGTCGCGGACTCCATCTCTTGATCCAATTTCTCTAATGCCAGATACGTAACATAACAAATCAAACCCTGAAAACGCGATCATGATGCAGTATGCTTCCTTATCTTGGTTGATAATGAAAGATCGCACTTCAGCTGACTAATTTGGATATAAACTTGGTCCCGAAGTTTGCCTTGCACGTTATCCAGACCTCTGATAGAAGCATTTAACCAACCCTTCGTAGAAGAATGAGTACTCTCCACCCTATCCGATCACAACAACAATCAAAGTATACAACGACAATCAAATTACAAAATAAATATTAATTTTATATAATATATTTTATCATTTAAATAACTAAAACATATAATACCCGTTGGTTCTCGTGTTGCCAAAATGATACACATTGCGGGTATAGGCTCGGACAAACTTCTCCTTGTATATCAACTACGTATCATTCAAATACTGTATCAGTCTAGGATATCATGCATATCATCCAACAATTTCATTGTAATTGTAATGATACTCTTCTTCGGTTTCTGATTTCACCAGCTTAGCCCACAACACACGTCGGAATTTTAGACCTTGGTCTTTGTTGCATCCCATAAATTTTGTCGCATTTGCCTCAACATTTATGTTTATATGGAATATACACAACATATGATACGAAACTGGGAAGACATTTGACAGTGCTTTCAAAAGACCCAACTCCCTGTCTGTCAAGATCGCATCAGGTTCGACACCATCTAGCAACTCTCTCAAACAATTCAAAGTCCACTCGTAGGTGTCTGCATCTTCATGCGACATAAATGCAACATCAACTGTAAAATTCCTCCCAACTGGAGTTATCCCAATTATTTCCAAAAGATGCATTCCATACCTACAACTATGTTGTTTTTACATATTTAAACAATACAATACATTAAAACACAACAATCATGATTTGAAGAATCGTAATTTTTACTCACTTATTGGTTTTGTATGTGCAGTTCGTCAATATAACATACGAGAATATCCGTAGTAACTTAATAGATTCGGGACATGCAAACATAACATCTGTTATTGTGTTGCTCTTTTCACTATCGACGCGATGCCAATATCGATACTCGCCTTGTTGAAAGTTATGCATCATAGTCATGCCCTCCATTTTATCAGATTTAATCTTGGCCATCTCATTGTAAACATGCTTCATAGAGGTTTGTATCGTCGGATCATCTTTCCTCAATCTATCCATGATTAGCATTGGCTTCATGTGAGAATTTCTCAATCCTTTAATTCTTGCTTTCTGTTGTGGAGTTATACGACTAGTCGTACCCTATCCGTGAGGAAACAAAGCCGGAGGATGAGTATGCCGGCCATCGCTGACAGTCAACCGCCATAATTCATCAAACCTTGACTTTTTGCCAATCAATTTGAACGGACAACCACATTTTTTTGTTCCAATGTTTCTAGGATCTTCCACATCGATATTTGTGTGTCGGCCGTGTCCGTATTTGTTACACGTCAAGTAATGTGCATTCTCCCTTCTAGATTGACAAATCAAACGGTGACAATGACTAACTGCAGTTGCTTTGGCCCACTTGATTATTTTTTCCCTACTATCGAACACAATATCAACTTGGAAAAAGTGAGAGAAATCTTCATATTCGTTTCGCTCCAAAACTGAGGGATCAAAATACAAATTGTCTTACCGAATGAACACCTCTAAATCATCATATGGATGGGTTTTTTTTCGTCAATAGTTGAAGGGTGACTGTAATTATGCAAAAAAGTACACGAAATAAGTATGTACATTTCGTGTACTAATGTACGAAACTCAAAACAAAAAACAGTTTACTGCCTGTTTCGTATGGTTATTCCACTTTTTTATTTGAAATTTTATAATGAGTAAAATAACAAAAAAAATCATTATCCAAACACTTCAAAAATTAATTCTAAAAATAAGATTTATCATTTAACAGCTTGTCAGCTCTTTATTTTTTTTTCATACGTAAGAGCTTATCAACTATTTAAATTAAGTTTAGCCAAATGAACCCACACTATCATTATTAAAAAAACTTATCTGGCAATTACCTTTTCAAAATTTTGTATCTAAACTAAAAAATATTTTGTCATTACTTCATTGAAAAACTTATCTAAATAGACTTTGGTCTAAAAAAAAATGAACAATGCGAAGTTGGTATAACCAAAAAAAACAAAAATATATAAATAAATTATTATTTTCCAAATCTGCTGGTACCAAAGTTTCAAAACACGAGCAATTGAAAAACCAGTCGCAAAACGCAATCACAAATTCACATGTGCAACAAAAATTTCAAATTAATTTTTTTCTCGCCAACAGAAAAATTGTGCATTTGCTAACTCACCCCCACTCCAAACTTCACCAACAATCAAATTTAAATTAAAAAAAAGAAAAAAGAAAAATACAAATCTCCGCGCACGTTAGCACCCACCACCACCACCTCTTTTTCCTCCCACGATTCCCCCCCTATCCCGGCGCCGGCCAAATCACACGGCGTCGTTGAAAAACCCAATTGCCCCGCCTCGTATTCCCATTCTCGATTTTCAAACGATAATAGATACACGGACGCGGATACAGAGTTTTTAGAATCTGCAAAAAAAAAAATTAGGGGTTTAGGGCTTGGAATTTCATGATTAGGATGAGCAGGAATTGACGATGGTGAGGCTACTAGGATTGACGCGCGCCTTCGGAGACTGGACCGATTCACCTCGCGAGGTGACTCGGACGATTCCGACGAGTGAAAGCACGGGGGAGAGCGGGTGGCTAATCAGATTCTTTGACTCGTCCTTCTTCTGCGAATGGATCGCCGTCAGCTACCTCTACAAGCACGATCATGCCGGTGTGCGAGACTATCTCTGCAATCGTATGTATACTCTCCCCCTCTCCGGCATCGAGAGCTACTTGTTCCAAATCTGCTACATGTTAATTCACAAGCCTAGCCCCTCTCTGGACAAGTTTGTAATCGATATTTGTTCGAGATCGCTGAAAATCGCGCTGAAAGTCCACTGGTTTCTAATGGCGGAGTTGGAGGATGTAGATGATAACGAGGGGATTAGTAGGATTCAGGAGAAGTGTCAGTTCGCCGCCACTTTAACGGGCGAATGGCCGCCTTTGATTAAGCCGCAGCAGCAGGGTATTAGTTTTATGTCGATATCGTCTAGTATTAATGATAATGGAAGTAGCGGTAGTCCGATCGGTAATCAGGTACTGAACAGGTTCTTGTCGTCGAAGCAGAAGCTATTGTCCTTGACTTCGTCGCCTCCGAATGCTGCATCGGTCTCTAGGTCGTTCTCCTTTTCGCCGACACCTGGGAATTCGATAGTGCATGATGACAGTGGTAAGGTGATGGGATCGCCGGACGAGAATAATAAGATTTTTAAGAAGTTTATGCCGGGTCCCAAGGTACGGGATGCTTTGCTGTTTAGGATATCGGTGGATAAGGAAGATGAGTCTGAGAAGGATGGTGGGTTTTTTAAGCGTCTGTTAAGGGATAGTAGGGATGAAGATATGAGGAAGTCTGTGGGTAAGGATAATGAGAATGACGAGGAGACCGAGAAGGAAGCTGGGTTCTTCAAGAGGTTGCTGAGGGATAGTAGGGATGAGGATATGAAGAAGTCATTGGATAGATCGAAAGATGAAGAAGAACATGAGAAAGAGAGTGGGTTTTTCAAGAGGTTGTTGAGCAGTAGTCGAGATGAGGATGTGAGGAAGTCGATGGAAAAGCATGATGAGGAGTTTGAGAAAGATGGGTTTTTCCGAAGGCTTTTGAGTGCTAAAGACGAGGAGGAGGAGGTTGGCTCAAGCACGGATGGATTTTTTAAGCGGTTGTTTCGAGATGGTAAAAATGATTCGGAGGAAAAAATGTTGTCGAAATCTGTCGAAGATGATGAAAAGGAAGGTTTTTTCAAGAAACTCTTTAAGGAAAAAAATGAGGATAAGAAGGATGACAACGAAAAAAAAGATGACGTAGAAAGAGTGGCAAAGACTTCTGAAGATGATGATAGAGAAGGGTTCTTCAAGAAATTTTTCAAGGAAAAATTTGATGACAAAAAAGCTGCGACTGAATTAAAAGCTGCGACTGACCGGCATGATGAAGATGCAAAGGGAAATGCAAATGGTGAAGATGAGGAGCCTTCAGAATTTACATTGTTCCGTAGATTATTTCGTGTCCATCCAGAAGATTCCAAGAATTCAATGGCAAATGATAATAGCTACAGTAGCAGTTTGCTTGAAAGTAGTCCTGGAACAGAAAACTTTTTCCGCAAGCTGTTCAAGGACCGTGACCGTTCCTTAGAGGATTCTGAACTCTATGGTTCGAAAAAGAACAAAGTGGTCAGTTCCTTATTTTGCTGATTTTATTGTTTATAACTGACAGTGTGTTAATTTAGTTAATTTTGTCCTGTTATGGTATTTGACTGTTTTCATTGCATTCAAAATTAAGAACTGTTTGTGCTATTTTATGGTGGTTTAATCTATTGTCTTTTTAATGTCTTCTCAACTCTAGTCTGAGTTTATATTCATACTATGGGCGTAATTTGTTGCAATGCAAGTATAATGGGATGATTATTTCGGTGTCTAATAACTTGATTTTACATTATTTGTTGGTGGAGTTGCCATTTGTTCGGGGATTTCCTGAATAATAGAACAAGGTATTGAACTATCTTTCAGCTCTTGGAAGCTATAATATGCATTGCATTTAATGAATTCACTTTGGAGAGCAATCACAAACTGGTAGAGGGGAGTTTGGAAACTTTAAGAGACTGCTTGGGTTTTATGAACGATATAGGTTGGAGTAGTATGCTTTTAAATCCTTTTGGAGTTGGTTTATCATGCATTCCAAAACGTAATCAGTGTTTTGGATGTTTTGGTGTTACTGCTGTGGCTAATTAGAGAGTAATGGTTTTTGGTAATGGAGAAATTGTTTAAGGCTTCGCAGTAACATGAGAACCTGTACTTTACTTTTTGAAGTTCAAAATGATTGTATTTGGAGTCTGATAGATACTCTCGTTAGAAGTCTTTTGAAAACCCTCTCAGACTTCCTATTGTTTAAGACTTCTTATTTGCCGAACTAGAAAACAAAATCATTTTAGCGAGAAGAAAATCATTGAATAGTTGAACCACTTCTTTGCACAATTCTTGAGTACAGAGAAGTGCTTAAATGTTTCCCAAAATACATCCCTGGTAATGCCAAGGAAAGAATAGGTCTCTAATTGCAACCTCCATTCCTGGTTTGCAGGAGTCCATGATACTTATGTCACATCTGTTCTTTTCAAAACTTGTTAGACAAAGAAATTTTGAATGTGATAATGGACATAAAGTGGCTTGGATACCTGGCCAAAGTAGTTCTTGTCAAAGTCAATTTCCATATAGATAAAAGTTAAAACAACCGTCATTCAAAAGGTGCTGATTCATGGTTACTCATTACTGATTAGCTGTTAGTAATATCATTATATGCCCCCGTTCTCAATAGTCTTGTTTAAAATACGTGTAAAAGCAAACGGTGAAAGGAAAGAGAAACCATAATCATCATGCATAAAGATGATGAATTAATCGTGTGTGCTAGTTTATGCACTTTTGTTCTGCTGGCATCATTCTGCTAGTGTGCTCATAATTTCAGGATATGTTCCAAACCTTGCATTTATAAATTGTTTCTGTGCTGAATTTTGGTAGTGGTTGCAGCGTCTTTTTGATTTTATTTTAGATTTTTGATTTTATTTTATTTAAGTTGTATCTAGTTTCTGTTATATGTTTTACTTTCTATTCCTTATTGTGAAATACTTGTTATGGACTGGTTTCTTTTAGTTATTGGTACCAATAAAATCTCATTTTGCAGAACTGCCCTGGCTCACCAAAGCAGGGAAATGAAAAGTCAACTAAACCTCCACTTCCTAGTAGTGCATCGCAGCTTAGAAAAGGGACATATCATGAATCACTCGACTTTGTTCAAACTTTATGTGAGACATCCTATGGCCTTGTTGATGTATTTCCCGTTGAAGATCGAAAAGCTGCTCTTTGTGAGGTTGAGCTAATTTTCCTCTACTTAAACATCACCTGGTGCGTCAATTACGCTATACTAAAGTTTTTAGTTTTGTCTTTTCAGTCGCTTGCGGAGATCAATGCACATATAGGTGATGCACAAAATAAAGGAGGTATGTATAGTTTAACATTAATGAATGTCTTAGCTTGTTACCTTTCTTTGTATTGTTATCTTGCCGATGTATGTTACTGTGCTAGCCATTTTCTGTTTTTCTTTCTCTTTGGTGAAAACTTGTTCGGAACTTCTGGAAATGTTGATTCTTCTCTTTTTGTTTATATAGTTTCTGTTGCTATATCCTGGATACTGAGGATATCTGGTTGAGTTTGGAGCATGTCGACTGTTATGTTGTGATTTGCTTTACTTTTTATTCACACTTCTCTATCTTTTGTGTAAAATGTCTGTTTGAATTGCTACAATTATGATTTCTTCTTTCCAACTATTTTCATTTCATTGCCTTTTCTTGGATATAGTGATATGTTATTGTTGAATGAAAAATTGTATCTGGATCTAGGGAGCCAGCAGGTTGTAGTCTATGGCAGGTCAAAGTCTGAAAATAACCTTTCACTGTGGTTTGTTCTATAATATTTTCTAACTATAATGACCATGCCTTAAATTTTTTGATATGTTCCTTGATGAGAGAACATTTCCATTCTTATAGACTATTTTAATGTGGTATCAACAGGTTATGAATATGTTTGTTTCCTATCTATTGTCTGATGAGATGAGTTTGTGATCTGATGTGTCTCACTTTTGGCTATTTGATCTTAATAATGCTTTTCTTCATGTAGATTTTGAGAAAATGAGAACTTGGAAGTTTAAGTTGTTACTGGTCAAAGAATTCCATGAAGAGTAGCATCATTACTCATAAGTTGCATTGGATGTATATGTTTCTTTTGATGTTTTTAGTGCAGTTTATGGTTCTTATTAGCATTGACATAATATAATAGCTTATCTTCCTAAATTATTATTTTTCACATACGTGCATATGTACTGTACTTCCTTTTTAGTTATGTACTTCCTTTTTAGTTATGTCGACCACAAATATAAAGAAGAATGTATGGTATTTGCTTATTAAATGTTTAGATATACTAATCATGTTTACTAGAAGATATAATTCACTGTGTCGTATGATGCCACAGGAATATGTTTTCCTATGGGTAAGGGTATGTATCGTGTGGTTCACATACCGGAAGATGAAGCTGTGCTCATGAATTCAAGAGAAAAGGCTCCTTACCTCATCTGTATTGAAGTTCTAAAGAGTGAAGCTCCAAGGTAGTCGCATTTGCTGCATTAGTTATAAGGTGATAGGGTGAATTTAAAACTATTCTTGAGGCTTGGTTCAATTACCGAAAAACGTAGCTAAATTTCAAAATTTTACCTGCTTGAGGTTTGTATTATTGTAGGTACTTTGAGTTACTGGAAATTAAAAATCAAGTTTACAAACATAGCAAGGTTTTTTTGTAACATGTCAAACCTCAAGGATAGTTTTTTGTTGTTTACCCTTATTTATATATTACTTTAATTTTAAACTTCTGTGATGATTTCTAATTTATTCGATGATGAATTAATAGATGTGTTTCTTTATATCTCCTTCAAATAGTAATCCAAAGGATGCTTCCAATTCACACAAACTTTCTAGAGGAGGAATCCCATTGGCGAATGGGGACGCACTTTTGCCAAAGCCTCCTCCATGGGCTTATCCTCTGGGGCCAGGACAGGATATGTACCATAGTGGTTATGATAGAATGTCAAGTTCTACATCTGAAGCGATAGACCAGGCAATGTCTCAGTTGTGGGAGTCCAAAGTGAAATTTGTCCATGTTAATTTTTCTGTGGAGAAGCTACCGGAACCTGCTTCCAGTAGCAGCCCGACCAGAGAGGTTGTTAGTGCATGTCAACTGAAGGGTAGCTGTGATTTGGAATGGGTGAGGGTTGTATTATCTGCTGAAGCTGGGATTAACATGGAGGATATAGTAGACCAAGATATACCTCGACGGAAAGAGCATCGACGTGTTCCTAGTACTGTGGCTATGGAGGAAGTTAAGGTAATCCTCTCAAATTTATTTATAAACATTCTTTCCATGAGACAGTTCTTCGTGGGTAACCTCTCCTATTTGGTCATCATATTTATTAATTCACATTATGCCTTTAGGCTGCTGCATTGAAAGGAGAAGCACCTCCAGGTCTTCCCTTGAAAGGCGCTGGTCAGGATTCATCAGATGCACAACCAAAGGTGCTTACTTGGTCAAAATCCACATTTTGTTTGGTATCAATATCTATCTTACTATGGGTTTTATGGGTACTGGTCCAAATATAAACAGGTTGCAAATGGTGGTGTTGCCAATATAGGCGATGCATTAGCCGGTGAACTTTGGGAGGTAAAGAAGGAAAGAATCCGTAAAGCCTCAGGATATGGAAAATTATCTGGTTGGGACTTGCGCTCAGTAAGTTGTTACTCTCTCTCTCTCTCTAGAAATGACAAATTTGCAGTGATCCAGTGCGTAGGTCAATGGCCAGAATGTTATGTTTGATGAAACGCTGTTTTTTGGTTTTAGTTGTGGCTTTACCAATTTTATTCCCTTTACCTTTACCATTTTTCAAGGGAAATATGCATTTTGGAAAAGCTTTCTTGTTCTTTGTGGTCATAGTAATTTGACATTACGGTTACCTTTAATGTCTATATTGCAGGAAAATTATTGACAATAATTTTAAAATATAGAGCTTGTGAGGATAACTTAAGACAGATTTCAGTGTTGGTCAGGCATATAAATGAGAGGAAACTATTTTTGCTTTAGTGATTCAAAGACTTGAGCAACGCTCTGGGCTGTTAATATTACTTAGAATTGCTAGTTTCTATTGATTTCATAACCTATTGACTTAAATTTGTCCATCACGTAAAACATTGATTGTAGAGAATGTGACGTGTAATATGTAATTGTTAGAAACAACCAGATTTATTTATTTATTTTTATTTAAAAGGAGGATAGTTACTCGTTCCCCAAAATTTCCCTAAAAAAGATGCAATAACCCTTGGAAAGTTCCCAATGCATTGAAATCCCAGAAAGGCTTAAAGAAAACTGATGCATGATTCTCCAATATGTCACAACACCTGCTAACCTAGCATGGAAATAATATCAATTATAATCTAAATTCATTGTTGGTGTGAGTAGGTCACATTTATAAAAATACATGATGCATCTCGAGTCACCTGATTTTGGCAGTCATTTATCTGGCATCTCAATTCAGTATGCCGAAGATTCTATTTGTAATGTATTGAATTGCAGGTTTCGGTGCCTTTTGATGGTCTTGTTTCATTCAACCTGGTTTCCTCAGTTTGAAAACAAAAATAACTGTATATAGTAAACAGTTTCCCAATATCTATGTCTAGCATATCTTCATCTGTGTACGTAATTGCTTGAGTATTTTATCTGACATGGAGTATAGCAAATCTAGCAATCAATTATATCCCCAGATATCAGGAAGGCTTGTTGCGTACATTTTCTTGACATATACTGTTTGCTACAGAGAGATGTAATATTCATTCTTTGGGTTATCAATTGCTTGGTAGTATGTCTCACTTTAGGTGGCAAATGGTGGCAAGCACTTATCAATCTTCTTTTCAGATTTTCCTTTGCAATGTCGTTTAATATGCACGCTCCTCATTGTTTCCCCTGCACCAGCTAATACATCCTGCTCTTGCTTTATCTAGGTAATTGTGAAGAGTGGCGATGACTGTAGGCAGGAACACCTAGCTGTACAACTTATTTCTCACTTCTATGGTAGGTCCACATGCTCCCATTGAATTTTGGTTCAAGTTACTTGGCCTGTTTTTTCCTAGATTCCTTTTTTCTGCATGTGTTTTAGTCTTCCTATTTTCTTATTATCGCTTTTCAAAAGGTGAGTAACATTTATCTTCTCTTAAGGTGGACAATTGATGATTTGAGAATGTGATTAGGGAATTGAATATGCTTATTTGCTCTTCCAGAAACTATAACTGATAATAAGCTCAGAAGAATCAAAATGCTGTGTGAATGTTGAATTTTATTGACCCGCTTGTTAAAATGTTTTATTAGAGGTTCTTGAGCTCCTTATCAAGGCACTTTATGCAAATCAATTAGAGTAGCTCATAATGTCTTGAGAATTTGAGAATTATGATTTATGAAATATAACTTATTTGTGGCATAAATCATTGTACACTCTTTTTGTCCGAACTGAATTGCCCCACTCTTGTTTTTAGGATGTCAACAAATAATGGGTTGTTTCCTATAGTGGAAATCTTCTTCCGAAATTACCTCTATTTAAAATAGAGATGTTAGGCAGACTGGCAAACATATGAAGAACTTTATTTTTTTCAGCTCTAGTACAATTCAAAAAGGGATGAGGCTCAGGTGTAAATGTGTATTGCTGATTGAAAAAATGTAGAAGGGTGTGCTATATGTTGTACGATAGAAACTATACTATAAGAAGTTAACTTTTCATTGATTTTATTTGAAGTTTCCAGGAATATTTTTTAAAGGCAATTTATTTGATTTTACATACGAACTTCTAAATTTTTTATAAGTGGACGGTGTCCAAAGTGTGGCTGTGTTACTCCTTGATTACCTAGCAGTTTATTTCTTCAGTTACCGAATTATGATGCTGGAATTGAACAAGTCATGCTGGTTCCCTAGCATTTTTGCTCTTGTGCTTCATTGTCAAACTTTTGATGGGCTCTTCTTACTTCCGAAATGCTAGATATATTCCAGGAAGCTGGTCTCCCTCTGTGGTTGCGTCCTTATGAAGTATTAGTTACTTCCTCTTATACAGCTCTCATTGAAACTATTCCAGACACGGTAATTAGAGTCCTCCTATGATAATCAAGTCGAATCCACTTATATGATATCTCATAGTTAAAAAGAAACTTTTACTCTCTTTTTTCCACCAGGCGTCGCTTCATTCGATCAAGAGCAGATTTCCAAATATTTCAAGTTTGCGCGACTTCTTTATCGCTAAGTATCAAGAAAATTCTCCCGCTTTTAAGCTTGCTCAGGTAAATAAATATAGAAATACTGTTAAATCTTATGGTTGACTACTTTGATTAATTTCTCTTGCTTTGCTTTCCTATGACTTTAAACTACGACTTTTTAAAATTTATTAAGTAAGTTTAGCGATTTCATTATTACTTGTAGAGGAACTTCGTTGAAAGCATGGCTGGGTACTCTTTGGTTTGCTACCTTTTGCAGGTAATAAACTTCTCTCCCTCTCTTAACTTGTGTTGTGATATCAGTGGGGTACAGTTACAAACATAAGGATAATCTTTGTTTTTGTTCTCTCAAAATACAATCAAACATACATCATGTTCTCGAATGCAGTTTATTTTTCTAATACATCACACTTTTCAATATATTTTACCAAAACAATGTTGACGAGAAACCCAAAACGGATCCAACAATTTTTTCTAAGTTTTCGTTGATGAATATGTACATATCTAAGATCTGCTTGGTTGAGTTTTTTCTATGGAGCAACTTTACTTGCTTGGTGCATTTTCTCTCTCATTTTTCTTTCTGCATTTCTGTTCCCATATAAAAAATTCCAACGCTAAAATAAGTGAGGAAAATAAAAAACTTAAACGAGTCTCACAGGATAGAAGCTGGTGATATTTGTTTTTTTCACTTTGTCAAATGTCATGATTTTCTGTCACATTTCATAATGTATGATGTTAATATATCTACCAATTCTGGATAAAGAAACTGGTACAACCTAGAGCCACGTGGTCACAGATTTTATTGTTACGATTTGGTCATAATCTATAGTTGCTGCTATTTCAAATGACTTTCTCTTACATGTGACCTTATCCAATGCGTCTTTTTTTATCTCAGGTGAAGGATAGGCACAACGGGAACTTGTTGTTGGATGAAGAAGGTCATATCATACACATAGACTTTGGTTTCATGCTTTCTAATTCACCTGGGGGTGTAAATTTTGAAAGTGCGCCATTTAAATTAACACGTGAACTTCTTGAGGTAAGACGTTATATTAGTACTTATTTGGCTGATAGAATCAATACTTGTTACAGTTGTACATGATCACATATGGCCACATTTGGTGTCTTTCTTGGAGTTCTTTTGATTATGTAAACTGTAGTGTGGTATGAACTGCATAATAATTAATTTGTACTAGGTGATGGACTCTGATGCTGAGGGGGTGCCAAGCGAATTTTTTGATTATTTTAAGGTAAATGGTTGATTTTGCTGCTATACACTGTTCTCAACTTGTAATTTCCACTTTTCCGGTTGTTTTGTGAGATTTATAGTGTTTATTGCTTCTCTCTCATTCCAGGTTTTATGCATCCAAGGTTTCTTAACGTGTCGTAAACATGCAGAACGCATAATTCTTCTTGTTGAGATGCTGCAGGTAAGATTAGCTGAATATTTTTTTGTCTAGCTATATTTATATTTTCATAGACTTGTTCAGTAGGGGCCCGTAAGCTGTAGTGTGTGGATGGATTTGACTTTCTAATCCCATTTGAAAGACTCCTGAAATTGTTCTACCATTTTATACGATAGAGCATTATAGTTTAATCAATATGTGATACTTTGCCATATATGATTTTGTTTGAGTCAGCCTTCTTTTCCTCTCCACTCCCGAACGGAAAGATTATTAACCTTCCAATTTTTGTCCTGTCCATGTTACGATATTTCAACTGCAACAAAGACACTCATAATTTAAATGGAGAACACGGATTTCCTGACTATTACATCATAAATAAACTGCATTTTTTAACCTAGATTCTTGTTGTAAGTTCTAACTCTCTTTCAAGGCAAGGTCTAGGTCACAACTTTTGACCTTGTCGATTGTTCTTGTCTGCAAAAAAGAAGAAAAAACAAATTCTGGAATAAACCGTAGAATCAGTTTTTTGAACCTGGGTTGTCAAAAGGGAAGTTCTCTTCTTTTTTCCCACTATTTTTGGGGAAAAGAGATGAATTTCGCTGAATATATGTTTCCTTCAGATAATCATTGTTATGATTGGAGCCCCAGAGTTGTCTTTGAATCCTTTAATTTTCTCTAATAGAAAAAGAAGCTATGCAACTCAAATTTAGTGATTGTGCAACTTAAATGTAATGTTTAGAAGGATACACATGAATGGAGGCTGAAGCCTTTTCCTTGGCTTCATTCATATACCTTTCAAAATTATTTTGTTCTGCATTTGTGTGATCTGATACTCCCATGGTTGTTAGTTGTTATTAAGTGGCTGGAGCTGGAATGCCCTAGGACTCCTTTTGAAATTCCAAAGAAAATTATACTAGTTCGTTTAAAGATCATCTGAAATGACGTAAACTACGATCAAATTTCAAAAAATGGGAGTTTGGCCTAGTTCTTTAAAGCCCTTGAGCAGGGCTAGAGCCGTTTACCCTTTAAAAGATCTTTAAACTCATTAAGATTATCTTCCGACATGTCAAATGCTCAAAGGTTTCCAGTCATAACAGCAATCAATTTGGTCATATTTTTTTAGCCTTGTCCTAGAAATATTTGGCTGAACTCACCATTTTTGTATATAGAAGTCTACTGGTATATTATTTTACAGTGTTTGTGCATGGATGAATATGAAATTTCCTTTTTCTCATGGCATGAGGGAACAGTGTTGATTATAGATGAATACTCCTCTTTGATTTAGCATTTGGAATATGAGCTTTGCCCTTTGGTTATCTCAGGATTCTGGCTTCCCTTGTTTCAAGGGTGGTCCACGAACAATACAAAACTTGAGGAAACGCTTTCACTTGAGTTTGACAGAAGAGGTTTGTTTTCTCTTTCGATAAATCAGCTTCTTATACATCATATATGCTCTATTGCACATTTTTCACAAATGTTGTTAATCTCTAGCAGCACTGTGTGTCGTTAGTGCTTTCTCTGATAAGCAGCAGCCTGGATGCCTGGCGTACACGGCAGTATGATTACTATCAGAGGGTCTTAAATGGAATATTGTGAATATGGGATATAAAGACGATTTATGAGCTCGATACTTAAACTTGGACATATCCAACAAATCAATCAAAATGAGTTTTTACTGATTTGTGGTAACAAAGGAGCGTTATTCAGATAGAGTATTTCGGATGCCTTCTTCTGTGAGAGTGGGGAAATTGTACCTATATAGGCGAAAAAAACGATCAGAAGAAAAGATACGGATGATGAAAGAGCACTTCTGACTTCCGACTTCCGATTTGCGTATTTTTGTTTATCATGTTTTGCTTTTGTTCCCAGAAAGAGGTCTAAACTGACTGGGGTGAGTTTTCCGGGTGTCGAACATTTTTGCCCATGTTTGAGTGGGATACACTGTACAGAGTGTGAAAAAAAGGAGATGGGAAAAACGTTCGGGACTTTTACTATCATTTTCGATTTGCTACACCAATTACTGTGTGGCAAAGGATTTGGGTTCTGTAATATTCTTTTTTACTGTAAGCTTTTGATCAGATAAAAGTTATATAAGCTGCAGCGTGGCGTTTTTCTCTTTGGCTTCCTTCCAACTCTCCGGCATCCATTCATCCATCTTTGATTCTAACTTGTTTGTACGATTATTAAGAAATGCTAAAGTAGCATTGTCGTGTTGTATGTGTATAAGTTTCAGAGTATAGAGATTTATAGGAGTGTGCGAGTTCGTTGGGATCAATTTGTTTGATCCTTTGTGTAAAAACTAGTATATGTAATGTGCTATCTTCGATTTTTCATCGGTGCATTTGCACGTTGTGCCTTGTGTTTTTTTTTTCTTTTTTTTTTCCTTTTCCTCTTTTGCACCAAAGTTTGGTTTTAATGGTATACAGTTTACTAGCTTTTGAGCAGGTGCATAGCACGGAGACTATTTATGAGTGACCAAAAACAATTATTTGTAAGTACAATATTTTTGATTGCATGTTTCCAATTGAAATTAATATAATTGTTGTAAATAATATGGAAAAGTGGGTCTTCCTATCCTAACACATGAGAGGTTGTAACCTCCATATTCCACTGTAGATTCTCAACTTCTCACTACCCCATTATCCCCACACATTGTAGTGGTTGTAACTCCTATGTAACTCCTTTGTAACTTCCGGTGGATTACACATATATAAATGAGAATCTCCCCTCCCCTAAACATCCCACAATTTTCTCTCTACGGATTGTTGTTCCTTGCATTCTCTCTTTCTCTTATTGTCTTGTTATTTACATTCTTATGAATTTCCACAAACACAAACCAAAGAGCTAGATAAATAGGCCATTTTACAACACGTTATCAGCACGAAGTGCTCGTTGTTATTGTAGAAAGACAATTGTTTATGGGGCGAGGATACTTGAAGAATTCAAGGTGCTCGTGGAAAGGTAATTGTTCGTGGGACAAGGTTACTTGCAGAACTTGTGACCCAGGTTTATATGTGAAACGGTAATCTCGAAAAAATATATTATATTCTTCGTAATATTTGGATTTAAGTGTTTCAAATAAACTTTAATCTCCTTGAAATTTTGATTTCATAAGAGATGCATGATAGATCTATTTAATGGCATGAAATATATGAATAAACTTTATGTTCAAGTCATTACTTCATTTATGCCGTGGATGATTTGAAAATATGACCTGGTTGGTAGTCCTTATTATGTGAATAGTATGATTAAAATGCCTTCATATTCCATATAATAATTGCTCTGAGCATGTGAAATGATTTCTTGTTATCGGGCAAGAGTATTGGATGTTCAAGTATGAAATATTGTCATGAATTTTGCCGTCTCACTCATGCTATATGATATATTGGAGACACCCCTCAAATCAAACCTAATTAGACGTGAGGGACAACCCAAAATAGAATATTTTAATTAAATTCTTAGATTAAAATAAAATTTGACCAACATCCTTTTATTTTTATTTAACCCAAAAATACCCTTATTATACCTAATAAAATCAACGCTTCTTTCTCTCTTGTTATTTCTTTATTTCCCATTCTCTCTTCCTCTCTCGTCCGCCGCCTACTGGCTTTTTCTCTTTTGTTTTTTTTCCAATTTCTCATCACCCCATCATGGTCTTTTTTCTCCATTTTTTCATTGGCCCCAGCCCTTCATCTATTCTTCTCTCTATCTCTACCTCTATCTTTCTCTATTTTAGATAGTGATGCTGATTTGGAGGTATTAGTTGTAGGATTTTTTTTCAGATCGGATCTTGGTGTGAGGGCAGCAGGCGGCGGGCGGCGGGTTTTGGTCGCTGGGGCTGCGGTGGTTGTGGTCGCTAGGAGCAGCGGCGGTTTTAGTCCCTAGGTGCGGCGGTGGTTTTGGTCGCTCGGGGTTGCGGTGGTTTCGGTCGCTAGGGGCGGCGGCGGATTTGGTCGCTGGGGACGGCTGGCGACGGTGATTTTGGTCGGTGGGGGAGGCGGTGGTTTCGGTCGAGGGGGGCAGCGGCAGTTTTGGTCGCTGGGGGTGGACGAGCGATGGTGGTTTTGGTAGTTGGGGGCGGCGACGGTTTTGGTCGATGGCGTCGGTGGTGGTTTTCTTCGATGACGACGGTAATTTTTTTGTTAGAATTTGATGTTGTGTTTGGAGAAGGGGAAGGCTAATTAAGATGGAGGATGAGGATGGAGGTGGTGGTGGTGGTGGATCTAGGGTTTCATATTGGATGAGTGCGAATGACTACGGGTTTCTCTGAATTACTATGAGTGTCTACGAATGGGTAGCGGGTATGGTTCAAAATGTGAGTTAGGGTTTTAAAAGTATGTGACTACGAATTGCTATGGTTTCTATTGGTATCTATGGTCGACTGCGACCGATTTTATTTTTTAAACATTCATAATTTTCAATATTAGTAAATTATAGTATACCATAGTACACTATAGTATACCATAGTATTTTAAAAACTGCTGTTTTATTTAACAAAAACGAGAAAAAAAATCGTAATTTTATGTAAAATGTAAAAAAAAAAAAATAAGTTATTTATAATAATGTAAAAAAATGCTAGAGTGAAGCAAAAAAATAAAGACGACAAAATGTATAAAAATAAAATAAAATATGTTAGATGAAAAACTAAGATATTAAATGCATAATAAAAATGATAAATGCAGTTTGAATTTTACTAAATGCAGTGAAAGGGCATTTTTGGAATAAATTTAATAAATGATGTGAAGCAAAAGTTTAGTTTAACTTGTCATTTAGTTCTAATTAGTTTTGTCACTAGGGACCTATATCTCAAGCCCCCTTCTATGTATTTTGTTATATGTGATGATTCAATGTTTGAGATTCAAAGTGATGAAATCTGGTATATATTCTTTTGTCTCATGCTCTTAACGTATTATCACTTGTGCCCGATGTGATTGTATGAATTTTACATTATGGATATGTTTAGGTAATTGGTAATTAACTATCTCAGTCATTTCAAATTAGTTTGTGGAATTTGTATGAGATATATATACATGATAATTATGATTTATATCATGACAAGTTATACGGTTTTGGTTATCTTTTATACTATATTAGAGCATGCTATATGTCTTTAATGTTTGGCAAATTTACATTGTCTTGATTGCATAAAGACTTTGGTCAATCTCTAATTCAGAATTCTCGATTGACGTATAGTTTATTTGTCATATGTAATTTTATGACATAAATATGGTAAGCAATATTTCGTTTGTCGTTATGGTTTAGCGTATGAAATCCATGAGTGTGTATGAACATGTGGTGTATGAATTATTAGAACAGAAGTTCTAATATGTGCAAAATATTCATGAAATTGTTTATGGAGGTTACATCCCCATAAAACAATAATACTCCTTATTCTATTTGATTTGAGATGAAACACATGAGCAAACTCGAGTTTACCCAACTTAATGTATTTGGTGAAAGTTTTGTTGGTTGGAGAATGGATGTTAAGATCCATAAGCTTAGTGAGCAATTGAGAATGGTTGTTTTCGAGTATAATTTATTAGGTAAAGCCCAGAAGGCTGAGACTATGTTTCTGATTACGAGATAATTAGATGAAGTCCTTCGTCTAGACTATTCATCAAACAAGGGTCCCCATAAAGAATGGGATAACCTCACTAGTCGTCTTGATTACCAAAAGACAATATGCTTGCCTGAAGCAAGGAGCAAATGTTCATAAACGATTTTTATATGAACTTTAAAATCCGAATAGAGCTCAAAATCAGAACATAACTATATGTTTTATATATAGTGGATCTAAGAATTGGTCGCGCACCTGAAGTGCGAGGAACGTTGGGGCTGGAGATGCAAATAATAATGCACCAGCATAGACTGAGTTGGTAGAGGCAAATATTTTCTATGTATAGCCCGTCACTCAGCCTCCATACTTGGGCACATCTGACCAAATAACCCTTGTTGGGATATGATTGAACTGTTGATTTCATGCATTATGTTTATTTTATTACTCGGGTTTATTATTTTATTGAATTTCAACCATCTTACTTCATATGCTCATGTTATGAACCATATTCGTATTTTGATTATGTTTAGTTCATGCTCTGGATCATATATTTATGTCACTATGTGTTAATTATTATGTTATTCAGTGGTGTTTGCTTGATGAATTTATTTAGTACCTGAAGTACTGAAAATATGTGATTAGAATATATAACGCTCTAGACATGACATGTGGGGATAAATGTCTGGCAGATAGTGCGACTACACATACTATCCTTAGAGATAAGTCGTATTTTTATTAATTTCATGTCTAGTAGTAGCAAAGACCTCTTTGATAACTAAATGGGCCGATGTAGTTTTGATAGATGGTTATGGTAATGTCCACATTATGTTATCACATGGCACAACTTTTGCCATTAAAGTAGTTATTTTTCCTCCACGTTCCAGTAGAACGTTATTAAACTTTAAAGATATTTGAGCTAATGGTTATTATGTTGAAATCATTGAAGCCAAGAAATCGAATATATGTGCATCATCTCTAACATGTACGACCAGAAGCGTACATTGGGAAAATTAGAGGAATTTTTCGACACGGTTATGTAGAACCACAATTTGAATGCCAGAAGCATAAATTGTCGATTGCTTGTAATTTGATTATATGTCAGCATATGCACATACATGAAATGATTCAATATTTTTTGGAAGAAATCCAAGAAGATATATGTGAAATATGTATCACCATCTATAACTTAAATTTAGAACCTTAGACAGGCGATCTCTTATCCGCTCAAATTGCGGACTGTCACTTTGATGAGATTGTCTTCCCGCCGTTAGGGGAGGAAAGAACGTCTACACTAACGTTCCTGAAGAACGGCGTGAAGTCGTGTGAGACGACCCCACGTGTCTCATCAAGATCTCTTACAGAGAATTGATATATAGATTAATAGATCATCCACACTAACGTTCCCGAAGAACGGCGTGAAGTCGTGTGGGACGCCTACTAAATCTGCAAAGAATGTCAACACTAATGTTCCTGAAGAACAGCGTGAAGTCGTGTATGGCGAATAATGCCAGACTCATTCTATGGTTTGAAAAAGTGACGAGATCTCAAATAAGTCTGCAAGGATAGATGTCCTAGAAGGACAATGACGGGTAGGCCATCAATCCATGCTAACAAGTCTTGCATCCCTTACTAGGAGAGGGGGAGCGCAATGGGACAAAAGGATTCTCACCCCCGGAAGTGGATGAATGTCCAACAATCGAATCCGGTTAGCACTAGTACAAATGGGATCCCACCTGATCCATCTCATAAACTAATTCCGGACTATGGATTCGTCATGTAGACGAAGTCGGGGGACTCCTCGACATTAATATCCATTCCCGTGAATAGAAAAAACTCGGTTAGTTATTCATGCATGAATGAGATGTGGTATTGGGATGAAGTGATCATCGATGATAAACTTCTCTACACAGTAGCTACTGAACTTTTTATCGAGTGGTGATATAAAACCTCGATCAATTGATAAGCGTAAACAAATGGATGATGGCCGAAATGAAAACAAAAATCAATCCAAGCTGAATTTGATTCCTTGATAAAATGAAGAGTGTAGAGACCAGTAGTTCCTACAACTCCTTGAATTTCACCCATGGGATATAAGTGAGTACTCACAAAGAAAAGAAATGAGATTGGGAGCCAAAAAGCTCATCTCATACCTCAAACGAGATTGGGAGCCAAAAAGCTCATCTCATAGCTTAAACGAGATTGGGAGTCAGGAGACTCATCTCATAGCTCAATCAATGAAATGAGATTGAGAACCAGAAGATTCATCTCATAGCTCAAATGAGATTGGGAACCAGAAGATTCATCTCATAGCTCAAGCGAGATTGGGAGCCAGGCTCATCTCATAACTCAATTAATGAAATGAGATTGGGAACCAGAAGATTCATCTCATAAATTAAACAAGATTGGGAGCCAGAAGACTTATCTCATAGATCGGCGAGATTGGGAGCCAGAAGACTCATCTCATTGTACAATGATTTAAGAGCAAATGAGATTGGGAGCTCGAAGACTCATCTCATAGTTCAAGGATTTCCTCAGCAACCCGAGATTGATTTTAAAGAGGTATAATCTTTCATGGTGAATGTTATTAAATTCGTGGTCACAAAGTATCTTACGGGGATCTAGATACAAATATTTATATGAAAGTCCCTAAAGGACTATGTTTCCCCGAAACAATTAGTTCCAGACCACGGAACATAAACTTAGTTGGGCTGAGACGTTTACTTAAATTGAGACTTGAAATATTCCGGAAGAATATGATAATATCCTAAGTGAGTAATTGCTCCGGAAGAGAATATGTGAACAATAATTGATTTTGATTGTTCCCATTACTACAATTTATGTTTAAGGACATGAACTTGATTTGGACTCCTGAAGAAATCAAGTAAGAGAAACTCAATTGTTGAAAATTTGAGTTCAAGATCAAAGATCTAAATGAGACTAATTTGTTGTCTCTGCCAACTTAAAATTATCATGTCAATTATATTTATGTCCATCAATCGAATTACATCGAGAAGATGTTATGGATAAGGAGAAATTATCGAGTAACACCTATGGGAGCTGGAAAGTGGAAAAGGGCCAATGATTCATTTCGTCCCATGGAGCAGGACGAGGAAGTGTTAGCACCAGAAGTGCCATATATAAATGCAATATATGCATTATTATGCTTAACTCCATGTACTCGATATGATTTAGCTTTTTCGGTAAATTTATATGATAGACTTATCTCACCTTACCGACACGCCCTATGCATCAATGAATGAGGAGAAACTTGTGGTTTATATTGGCATTGACTAGAAGTCATATCCACAAAAGGCTCGTTCCCAATCCATGGTTAAGTATTGGGAAAATAGCTATGTCTTGGGGTTCTATGAAATGTACCTCGGTTGTCACTAGATCAAATCATGCATGATGTTTGTTTCACAAGATAGTGAGTGAATGCACTAGGCCTGAAGCCATGATTAGGCATGTTCGAGATTCCTGTGAATTGACTAACACAGAAGATCCTACGAGATTGTATTTTACTGTAATACAGTATCCATTGAGCAAATGAAGACGGGCTTCATTAAAGTGACAATTCCATGTACATAGCTTTGAAGTTTTCTTCAA
>NW_012194999.1:357076-367630 GCF_000504015.1 Erythranthe guttata | reverse complement strand
ACAAATTTGAGATAACTGCTCCAACTTTAAGAATAAGTTTTGCCTAAAGTCAACTTTTGAAAACATGTTAAGGCTATTGACTTGAGTAGATTATCCGAGCTCACTCTCTTGTACATATCAGGGGGAGTTAACTTGAGGGGGAGCACCGTGTAGGTACTCAGTATCCAGAAGATACCCGGGTGCCCTGTTGTACTCTTTTTCCTTTTTGCGAGGTTTATTTTTCTTACGGGGTTTTCGTTACTCGCCAAGGTTTTAATGAGGCAACACATGCTGATTGGAAAGATTGTGCGTTGTACTCTTTTTCCTAACCGATGTTTTTTTTTCTCCCACTGGGTTTTTATTACTCGGAAGGTTTTAACGAGGCAACATGAAAAGCACAGTAGTGTTTTGATAGAAATCCCCAAGGGGGAGTGTTGTAAATAATATGGAAAAGTGGGTCTTCCTATCCTAACACATGAGAGGTTGTAACCTCCATATTCCACTATAGATTCTCAACTTCCCACTACCCCATTATCCTCACACATTATAGTGGTTGTAACTCCTATGTAACTCCTTTGTAACTTCCGGTGGATTACACATATATAAATGAGAATCTCCCCTCCCCTAAACATCCCACAATTTTCTCTCTACGGATTGTTGTTCCTTGCATTCTCTCTTTCTCTTATTGTCTTGTTATTTACATTCTTATGAATTTCCACAAACAAAAACCAAAGAGCTAGATAAATAGGCCATTTTGCAACAATAATTTTATTTTAAAGAGATGTAAACTCAGCAATTAAAATACAATTTTAGTAATATTAAAGTTCTCACGCGCAAGTACTAATATTATTTGTTCTTATTGGATAAGGTATTTCATTGTTTAATTATAACTAGCATTTTTTCCCCGTGCGATGCACGGGATATTATTTCAAAAGTGAAAAAAAATAATCAATTTAATACAAAATAAGAAAATATTGTACACGAACATAGTAAAATTTAATAATGTAGTATTATTCATCTTTTATATAATATTAGTTTTTTTAAAAAATTTACAGATTGAGATTTATAATCCAAATATATAGATTAAAATTTAACCATTAAGGTAAGAATCTTCACGGTTTAGTTTCAATTTTGATAATTGTTAAAAGTTATAGTTAAAAATTAGTAGAGAAAAAAATATTAAAAATAAATATTTACAGAAATACCATTAGGGTTTTGATTGGGTTGCCCATCGTTTCTTTCTTTTATATATAAAGATAATAAGGGGTTTTTGAGAAAATCCCTCATGAAAGGGGTTTTTGAGAAAATCCCTCATCATTTCTTTTAATGGAGAGAAATCCAAAATATTTCTTTCCATTTGAGAAGAACCCACATCCATTTTCAGCTATTATTTTTTTCAATTTTGTCCACGCTCGCCACATCATCATGGCATCACGCGCTAGTCATCTGCGATTTTTTTTCGGTTTTTTTTTCTGTATCAGTTTTATTAATCAATTATGAAACATAGTCGATTAAGGAAATTCTTTAAATTTTTTAATTTTTTTTTAAAACTTTTTTTGGTTTTTAATTTTTTTTATATCGGGTCTATTAATCAACTATGATGAAGCATAGTCGATTAAGAATCTGCTACTAAAAATAACAAATCACCACCGAAAAAAAAAAAAAGCAAAATCAATTATATTTTACAAAAACAAAAAATATAACTACATTATAATTGATTTATACAATTGAAATCAATAAACAAAAAAATCCAAAAAAAATAAAAAATTGGAGTCGATCAACCTTAACCGACTACCAGAACATAGTCGATTAAGAATCTGACAATGTTGTTAGAACCAGACCGAACCGGCCGGTCGGACCGGTTCGACCGTGACCCGGAAATAAAGCGGTCCGGTCTAACATCTAAAACCGGACAAATCGAAAACCGGGGTCAAATGACCAAAATTCGGTTCGACCGGGCAAAAACCCGAGAACCGACGTGTCAGTCAAGGAACCCGGTTTTCAGACAAAACCTCTCGAATCATCGTTGAGTTGGTTATTTGTGGCTAGATTTTAGCGAACCTTCACAAATTTAGTAGTGGGTGACCGGAGTCATGAGTGGTCGAAGGATTGTGGGATATGATCATGGGTGATCGAATAGGGGTGGCCGATTACCGGATTTGAAGAACAAAAAATGGAAAAATATAAAGTATAAGCAATAAAATATAGTAAAAAGTGAGTGATGTAGATAAAAGTGAAAATAATAACTAGGAGATTAAAAATATAAAGAAAATACTATTTTTAAAACATTAAAATTAATAAAATAATGGCTTTTTAAAAAAAATCAAAAACCCGGTTGAACCGGTTCGACCCTATAAACCCATGACCCAAATGGTCGTTCGGTCCTATAGCCGGTCCGGTTCTGAAACATTGGAATCTGCTACTAAAAATAACAAATCACAACTGCAAAAAAAAAATGCAAAATCAACTACATTTTACAAAAAACAAAAAAAATATACAAACATTATAATTGATTTATACAATTGGAATCAATAAACAAAGAATCCAAAAAAGAAAATAAAAAACTGGAGTCGATCAACCTTAATCGACTACAAGAACATAGTCGATTAACTTAATCGACTATTGAACATGTACATAGTCGATAAAGGTTCCAGCCTGCGCGAATTTCTCTACACGCGCCGTCATCCGCCCGATCTACAAAAAAACCCTAACTTTGCCTTCCCATCGTCACCACACCGCCGCCACACCACACTATTCAACTAATCCCCTAACAAGAATAAAATAAATAAAATAAATATATCATAAAAAAACACAAATTAGCATTTCAATGTCCAAAAAAGAGAAAAAAAAAAAAAAGAAAACAAAAACGATTCAAAATATTTGTTAACTGGCAAATTGCATGAGATGTGTAACAAACTGTGGGAAAATTATGTGCAATGAACTCAATCCGGAAACTATTGGTAAGAAAAAAATTGAACTCGGATTATCAAACGTTATATATCTCTTCTATTGTGTCAACTAAACTATCGTTGCGGACTACGGTAGAAATTCGATATAATAATCTCGTTTAAATAACATATTTTTCTGATTCGAATTCGAAAAAAAATGTACTACTCCCTCTATTCCACAATAACTGTCTCTTTTTTAAAATATTTTGTTCCATATTATCTGTCACTTTAGATTTCCAATACTGCATTAAATACATTTTTCTTGTTTTAACCTTATTAGTGAAACTCTATTTATTAATTTTCACTTATAAATCATTCAATAATAAAGGTTGTTTTAGTCATTTTTATACGATTTTTCTAAAATCAAGATATATTTATTGAGTTTCTTAATCTTTGTGAAAAGTGAAAAGTGACAATTATTTAGGAACGAAGGGAGTAAGTTATTAGTTCAATAATTTAATATTTCACTAATTTAATAGAATTTGGTGATGGAGGATAAATTTCTGACGGTTAGACTATGGTTTGCAAATTAACAAATCATATGTGTATATATATGGTTTGTTTGATGCAACACCCGGTAAAATACACCGGGTGATTATTAACCATTAATCTACACATAGTTACACAAACATTTAGTACGTGTATTCAGTGGAAAGTTATTTCACAACATCAACAATTAATAATTATCCAGTGTATTTTATTAGGTGTATCATTTCAAATATATCCACCATCATTTAAATCCGACGTTAATTAATATATGCATGGTTACAGATATGTTAGGCCTAACTTACATTAAACAATTTTGACATTTAAGATGTCTGACTTAATTAGTCTGAAAGTGGCATTAATTTTAGTTTGTCGTAGATTTAAAATATTCTACACGGTCCATAATCATACTTGTGGGCGTTTATGTATATAACGATGCACTCTAAAGAAATCTTATATATTTTTAGATATGTGTTATTTTCACTCTTAAAATATTTTTACTTCACCACCAAATTAAATATATTTTCTATCTTCTTCATTTTGTTCTCTTTCACGCATATTGTTTATAAATTCATAAATTGTCCACCACCAAATTAATTAGAATATTAAAAAAAAAAAAAAAAAACTCTAACTTTTTCCACTAAAAATCTTTACCAAAAATCTCGCACTCTCCACCTTAAGCGAGTGATATCTTCAATAAAGAAAACACGCGAAGGTCAAAAAGAACAGAAATTCACATTTTTTGAGAAATAAATTAAGAGCACTCGTGTACATGTAGAAATAAATTAAAGAAAAAAAAAACAGAGATTTTTGATATTGTTGTTTTTTGTGGATTAAAATTTAAAAAATGGGTTAACATTTCAATCATCGCAATCTGCCCAGATACTGATTCAGATTAGACGATTATTAGAACCTTTTTTTTTACCCTTTTAGGATTAATTTTAGGATGGATCAACCGTGAGCTAACTATATAAAATTTAAAGTTCACAATTTAGTTGTGCAAAATTAAATAAAATGCTCCATTAACACAAGTTACATAATCTGTTGGTCATCATCTGATATGGAAGTTTATATATTTTATAATCAATATTTCATTGCAAAAAAAATATGAGTAAGCGAATATAAAGAAGGGTGGTGGGTTAGAAATTTGAAGGATATTTATGATATTTTGCATAAATTTGATAGTGAATTGAGAACTAGGAGGCGGAAATAGAACCACTCTATTTTTATCAAGATTTACAATTTAACTTTTATAAATTAATATTGTTGGGTCTAATTCTATTAATTTAGCAAAATATTAAATTATCGAATATTAATTTAATACAGTTATACCGAGTCAAGACAAAAAAAAAATATTATTTAAATGAGGTTATTAACTTATCGATGTTCTATTGTATTTTGGAGCAACGTAATTGGTGGATTGAGATATATCCTATCAAGAGTCTTACATGTGGCCTCCTTGTATTTTTTTTTTTTTTTGAGTAATTCAAGTCATTACAAGGGGAAGTAGGGGTGGGGGGACTCGAACCCTAGACCTTTTACCCTATTGGTAAGGCTAGGTACCAACTCTCCTAATGAGGGTTGGTTATGTGGCCTCCTTGTATACATGGTTATCTATTATTTTGGATGTTTACTTAATGTATCTATAAAATTGGTTGCCAATTGAATTTCATTATTTAAAATAAAAGATTAGGTTTTAGCTTTTTCTAATACCATCCACTTGATTTTGAAAAATTGGCAACTAAAAAATCCAAAATTAAAGCAATACAAGGTTATATTTATGGGTCTTCATTCAGTAATATCGTAACGAACTGTATTGGAATTTAATAAATCGAAATTTTGGTACTTTGAAAATTTGTACCGTGTTTATTCGATTTTTTCGGTTCAATAACGGTAAAATCGGAAATATATTTTAATATTTAAAAAACTATATATATAAATTGTTGTAAAATGGGCTATTGATAACTCTTTGGTTTGTGATTGTGGAAATACATAAGAACATAATAACAATAATAGAGAGAGAATGAGAGAACACAAGTAAACAAAATCTGTAGAGAGATAATTGTGGGTATTTAGGGGAGGGGAGATTCTCATTTATATAGGTGTAATCCACCGAAAGTTACAAAGAGGTTACATAGGAGTTACAACCACTACAATGTGTGGGGATAATGGGGTAGTGGGAAGTTGAGAATCTATAGTGGAATATGGAGGTTACAACCTCTCATGTGTTAGGATAGGAAGACCCATTTTTCCATATTATTTACAACCCTCCCCCTTGGGGATTCCTATCAAAACACTACTGTGCTTTTCATGTTGCCTCGTTAAAACCTTCCGAGTAATAAAAACTGTTAGAATTTATTTCGTGCAAATATAAATTATTTGTGTCAGATTCAGTTTTTCGTTACTGTTGCGTGAAGTGTTGCAACAGTTTGTAAAAACAGAAATAAACGAGACACAAATTTAATGTGGTTCGGATACAACTGTACCCTACATCCACGGGGACCTGCAAATAAAATTTACTAATTTTTAGTTTTACGAATACAATAATAGGACTTAATCAAAATACAAAGACTCCCTCTTTGTTGACGTCGTTCTTGTATACTACGCTGAATTATAAATCTTCAACTTGCAGCACGTCCCTTGCTCCGCACGGTTGAACTCCCTTCAACGCTGAATCCCTCAGTCGGCGGATCGATCTCCTCCCGAGATCTGTTTAAGCCCCTCTCCCGAAGAACCGATCTTCTTTTTATACAGAAGAAGCAAACTTGTGATACTCCTTGAATCTTGGTGTCTTCACCACAAAGCCTTGAAGCCGGTATATTTTCTATGAAAATCACGTATCACGATAGAGCAATAAAAACGAGAGAAAATAATATTTTCTATGTGAATTTTTCTCTCGATAAAAATAACTCCGGAAGAGCAACAAAGAAAAGAGAAAAATATTTTGTTTCTCCAAAAAACGCCACACAGTAATGTGTCTTTGCTTCTCCTTTATAAGCCTGATAAAGAATCCTACAAGAGACCAACATCAAAAAAACGTATCAGGCTTATTAGGAATAAACCATATCAAAAGATATTAAGTCCTAATCAAACACTAATTTCCAAAAGAATTTGTATTCTATTGAAATACAAATTCTGTATAAACCAAAATAGCTACTTAATAAATATATAAACCAATTAATGACAATTTAGCAAACCAAAACTTGGAAAATAAATATATTCTTCCCTTTTATCATGATACACGGCTGTGTCTATTCTCAAGGAAGAAAAACTTTCTTTCCAAGTCACATGGTATTAAAGAATCCCAAATTCTTAGAATTCTCCATGGTTTCTCTTAAGTAGAATCTAACTAGATTCTAACAATCTCCCCCTTTGTCATTGATTGGTTATAATCATTTTCTCCTGCTGAGTGAAAACCTGAAAATAAAACAAACAGAGGATAGACGGAAGCAAATAAAACAAAAGATCATCATCAACTCTTTTCAACAACAAGAGTGGCATCAACTGCTGCAACAGTAGTGCCACAGTTTCAGCAACTGTTCCCACAGTAGTGGCTTCGGCAGGTGGTTCACAACGGAGTCAGCTCCCCCTGCATGTGTATCTCCCTCTGTGAATGATCCTTAGGCAGCTCCTCTTGTAAATGCATTCATTCTTCCCCTTTGCTTACTCGGCTTGATAGACTTGGAAGGCGGTGGATGACAACGTGGTAAATTATCCACGTGATAAGAGACTCAGCAAATAACGTCGGCATTAGCTCCTCCTTTTATATTCTTGTGAAGCTCTGGAGAAATCAAACAAGGAAACCAATTAATGACAATTACCACAATAATAATAAAAAGATGGAATTCCTTCTAGACACGTTCATGTGATTAATATGGAGAGATAATTTATTTCTTCTCAAATTATCTAATGAGATAACTAAGAAAAATATGTTCCTCATATTAATACACATCTCCATAGAATTCCACTTGGTGTTGTGGACTTAGAATCCCACCGAGATTCTAACACTCTCCCCCTTTGGCATTGATTGGTCAGAACATTTACTCCCCCTAAATATATGATATATGCATGAACAAGGGTCAGCAAATTCAAAATAACGTCTGCAAATATAGACTGTTGCAACAGTTTATCAAACAGTTCAGAGAAAGTTAGTGGTTTGAACTCAACAAATAAAGAACAACAGAAAATATGCAGTAGCAGAATCAACTTCCCTTTACAATGAATTCATCCGTATTTGTCATGTATTTCTGCACTATTCCAACAACTGTATGATGCATTGTCTCAACAGCTGTCTGAACTCTCCCTGTGTTCATGCCATCGTTACTGTTCTTTTCTCCCCCTTTCTGGGCAATCACCATGCATAGATAACTCAACATGGACTAGTGATCTTGATGTGTCGAGCAATCTGTTCAAACACTTAACAAAGAATTCAAACGAAGAGAGAATCTTGAAAGTAAGTGAGAAGAGTCACCATACACAGCTTGCAAACAAAATCACAAACTCAAAGACTCAATACCACACGATAATTGAAATGCGAAAATCAAAGGATAGTGATATCAAATCCAACATTAAATAGCAAAGACTACAGACTTTGCCAAACTTCATACGAAACATGGAAATGTGAGGAGTAAGCTCAATAGATCCGGCTGCAACAAAAAATTAAATTTAACCGGCATATAAACAAAAATCCCGTCTCTCTCTCTCTCTCTCTTTTTTTTTTTTTTTTTTTTTTTTTTTTTTTTTTTTTTAAATAATGCCTAATGCAGTACAAAAAGTAAACATGAGAAATAGACATGAGTGAAGAGACATATGTGAATAGGATACTGCATGGACAAACAAAACATATGGGATTTATCTTCACATTCACGATAAGCGCAATCCCAAAAAATCCGACTGCCAATGCAACCAACAAACTTAATAATCCCAAGTCAAACACAAAGATGCTCTTATTTGGTAGCGTACACACACGTCTAATGGTAGCTTTTTCCCATGAAAAACAGAGCAATTAAAATGAACGAGATTATGGTGGTCGTGCAATGTGTAGTCCCCTGGGCTTTCTAATTGAGCTTTGTAGTAAGTGTTCGGTCAAGTGGTTTACTGGCTCGACTCAACTAGGCTTCGAACTATTCACTGACCATATATATAATTTATATTGGCCGTGCAATGTGTAGTCCCCTGGGCTTTCTAATTGAGCCTTGTAGCGAGCTTTCGGCCACGTGATTTACTGGCTCGACTCAAAAAGGCTTCGAACTATTCACTGACCAAATGGTTGTAGATATATATATATTAGTAACAGTAGTTCAAGAGTAGCTTTCACTCATTAAAAGATGCAGTTTTTCCCTATAAAAACATCCAACCATGACAAGACTATTCAGAGAAATAAATAAGTTGGAGCCTTTTAAATAATCATTTTGGGAATTGGTGAAGTTCTACCCCACAAAATATAGAAATACACGAAGTATCAAATTCACATTTGTCTCAATCATATGCAGTATGCTTAATGCAGGTCCTATATGAGATGCAAAAACATATGAAGTGTCCTACCTCTAAAAGTTGCAAGTCTGGACACACAGACTGTTGCAACAGTTCATGCAACTGCATCAGATTAAACAACATAAATTCCCAGCGATTTTCGCAGGAATCAAATTTCTGTGCATCAAGGGTTTTTGCAAAAGCATCAGTTAATTCATTCTCCGTTGCAGCATAATCAATTGAGACAACCCCCTTTTCGACCAAGCCCCTTATGAAAAGATGACAAATATCAGTAAGCTTAGTTCTCGAATGCTAAATTGGATTCATAAACTTATTTTTCGCATACAAATTATCACAATTCAGATTACCAAGTTTTTTATTCCCCAAACTAGCTTTGTCACCAGAACTGTTGGAACAGTTAGTACTATCATCACATGAGTTTAAAGAAGTAATGGCAGATAAACAATTAAGATCAGACTTCTTTACCCAGATTTTTTGTTGAGTTTTATTCACTAAATCAACCTTTATCTTGGGTTTTTGAGACGACACAAAAGTGTGATCAATTTTAGCGGAAAGTGGTGAGCGGGCCATTATTCTTTTAACCATTTTCAAGTACTTAAAACACCTGGGTCGTATATGACCAGGAACATGACAAAAATGACAGGTAGGAACAAAAACTTTTCTTTGAAATGGCTGTGTTGGTGCAACTGTCGCAACAGTCTGTGAAACAGTGGATTGCTTAACAAAATTGATTTTTCTTTTAGGATTTTCTTTCTGTTTCGATGCACCAGTAGATAGCTGGTTACCCCCTATACCTATACGACAGTAGTTCGGCTGATTTTTGTTCAAAATTTCATTCAAAGTTACTCTAGCAGTATTAAACTTAGAGATAACATCTTGGGTTCGAGCAAATTTAGCCTGCAAGCTATCTATTTCTCTAGTAGAAGAAATAACATTTTGTTCAAGAGTAGAAATTCTTACCTTCAACACTTTATTTTCCTCTATGAGAACATGCTTATCATTTTCAAGGCGCTTATTTACCTCAGATACTTCAAGCCACTTTCGATACATTTTTTCATATACATCTTTCACCTCTTCGAGGGTTGGCTCTTCATCATCACTACTGCTCTCAGATTCACCTGCAAGATTAAATGATGAAGTCAGACTCTTGTCCTTATTTAAAGATAATTCATCATACCTGAAATCTGTCGGACAGACTGTTGCAACAGTTCCCTCGGTTCTGCTCATCGAAGTAGTACCACTGAATGCCATAAAGTTAGTGGTTTGATCTCCTTTGCTGTTCTCATCCTCATCACTGTCCTCTTTATCACTCCAAACAGTGGTGAGTGACATCTTGTTTTTCTTCAAAATGTTCGCACACTCGGCCTGAATATGTCCAAAACCCCCACACTCTCGACATTGCTTTCTCCTAGACTTTGCATCACCAAAATAACCATTATTAGAAAACTTTTTAAATTTGTTAGGGTTAACAGACTTACCTGATTGAGAGGAATTTTCTCTATTTTCAATTTTTTGACGCAGGCTTTCGAGGTTATTTGACATAATTGCTAAGGATTCTTCAACATCAATGTCACACTCATGAAATGTTTGGCCTTGTGAGATGCCATGGGAAGCTTCACTTGGAATGCCATATTCTTCACCTTTTTCT
>NW_012194999.1:288627-354215 GCF_000504015.1 Erythranthe guttata | reverse complement strand
GAACTCAAATTTTCAACAATTGAGTTTTTTCTTACTTGACTTCTAGTCTAAATCAAGTTTATGTCCTTAATATAAATTGTAGTAATAGGAACAATCAAAACCAATTATTGTTCACCTATTCTCTTCCGAGCAATTGTTCACTTAGGCAATTATCTTATATTCTTCTGGAATATTTCTAGTCATAATTAAAGTGAACGTCTCAGCCCAACTGAGTTTATGTTCCGTGATCTGGAACTAATTGCTTCGGGAAATCGAAGTCCTTCTGGAACTTTCATATAAATACTTGTATCTAGATTCCCTTAGATACTTTGTGACCACGTATTTAATAACATTCATCATGAAAGAGTATACCTCTTTAAAATCAATCTCAGGTTGTTGAGGAAATCCTTGAATTATGAGATGAGTCTTCGAGCTCCCAATCTCATTTGCCCATAAATCGTTGTACTATGAGATGAGTCTTCTGAATCCAAATCTCGTTCTAGCTATGAGATGAGTCTTCTGGCTCCCAATCTCGTTTAAGCTATGAGATGAATCTTCTGGTTCCCAATCTCATTTAAACTATGAGATGAATCTTCTGGTTCCCAATCTCATTTGAGCTATGAGATAAATCTTCTGGTTCCCAATCTCATTTCATTGATTGAGCTATGAGACGAGTCTCCTGGCTCCCAATCTCGTTTAAGCTATGAGATGAATCTTCTGGTTCTCAATCTCATTTCATTGATTGAGCTATGAGATGAGTCTCCTGGCTCCCAATCTCATTTAAGCTATGACATGAATCTTCTAGTTCCCAATCTTATTTCATTCATTTGTGAGTACTCACTTATATCCCATGGGTGAAATTTAAGGAGTTGTAGGAACTACTGGTCTCTACACTCTTCATTTTATCAAGGAAACAAATTCAGCTTGTATTGTTTTTCTCATTTCGGCCCATCATCCCTTTGTTTACACTTATTTGATCGAGGTTATATATCATCACCCAATAAAAAGTTCAGTAGCTATTGTGTAAGGAAATTTTTCATCGATGATCATTTCATCCCAATACCACATCTCGTTCATGTATGAATAACTAACCGAGTTTTTCCTATTCACGGGAATAGATATTAATGTCGAGGCGTCCCCCGACTTCGTCTGCAGGACGAATCTATAGTCCGGAATTATTTTATGAGATGGATCAAGTCGGATCCCATTTATACTAGTGCTAAACGAATTCAATTATTGGGCTTTCATCCACTTCCAGGGGTGAGAATAATTTGGTCTCATTGCGCTCCCCCTCTCATAGGAAGGGAGGCAAGACTAGTTAGCATGGATTGATGGCCTACCCGTAATTGTCCTTCTAGGACATCGATCCTTGCAGGCTTATTTGAGATCTCGTCACTTTTTCAAATCAGGGAATGGGTCTAGCATTATTCGTTCTACACGACTTCATATTTTTCTGTTGGAACATTAGTATGGACGTTCTTTTCAGATTTCTAAGTCGTCCCATACGACTTGACGCCGTTCTTCGGGAACGTGACGATGCACATTACTTGCAAATCTATATTTTCATCCCACACGACTTCACGTCGTTCTTCAGGAACATTAGTATGGATGATCTATTAATCTATGTATCAATTCTCTGATGTAGGGGATCTTGATGAGACACTGTGGGGTCGTCCCACACGACTTCACGCCGTTCTTCAGGAACGGTAGTGTGAACGTTCTTTCCTCCCCCTAACGGCGGGAAGACAGTCTCATCAAAGTGATAGTAAGCAATTAGAGCGGGTAAGAGATCGCCTGTCTAAGGTTGTAAATTTTAGTTGAAGATGGTGATACATAGTCCACATATATCTCCTTGGATTACCTCCAAGAAATGAATTGAATCATTATATGTATGTGCGTATGCTGACATATAATCAAATTACTTAATTTCGAGCAATCGACAACTTATGCTTCTGGCATAACCGTGTCGACAATTCCTCTAATTTTCCCAATGTACGCTTCTGGCCGTACATGTTAGAGATGATGCACATATATTCGATTTCTTGTCTTCAATGGTTTCAACATAATAACCATTAGCTCAAATATCTTCAAAGTTTTAACAACATTCTACTGGAACGTGGAGAAAAAGGAGCTACTTTAATGGGCAAAATTGTGCCATGAGATACATAATTTGGACATTATCATAACCATCTATCAAAACTACATGTGCCTCATTTAATTATCAAAGAGGTCTTGCAACAAATAGACATGTAATTAATAAAGTACGACTTATCTCTCAGGATAGTATGTGTTGCCGCACTATCTACCAGCCATTTACCCACACATGTCATGTCTAGAGAGTTATATAAATTTAATCACATATATTCAGTACTTAAGGTACTAGATAAATTCATCAAGCAAACACCAATGAATAACATAATAATTAACTTAGAACATACATTGACATAAATATATGATCTAGAGCATAAACTAAACATAATCAAAATACGAATATAGTTCATAACATGAGCATATGAAGTAAGATGATTGAAATTCAATAAACTAATAAAGCCGAGTAATAAAATAAACATAATGCATGAAATCAACAGTTCAATCATATCCCAATATGGGTTATTTGGTCAGATGTGCCCAAGTATGGAATCTGAGTGACGCGCTATACATTCATTTACCTCTACCAACTCAGTCTATGCTGGTGTATTATTATTTGTATCTCCAGCCCCAACGTTATTCGCACTTCAGGTGCGCGACCCATGCTTAGATCCACCTTATATAAAACATATGTGTATGTTCTGATTTTTGAGCTCTATTGGGATTTTAAAATTCATATACAAATCGTTTATGAATTGACTTGTTCCTTGCTTCAGGCAAGTGTATTGTCTTTTGGTAATCAAAACGACTAGCCAGGGTATCCCATTCTTTATGCGGACCCTCGTTTGATGAATAGTCCAGACGAAGGACTTCATCTAATTATCTCGTAATCAGAAACATAATCTCAGCCTTCTGGGCTTTACCTAATAAATTATCCTCGAAAACAACCATTCTCAATTGCTCACTAAGCGTATGGATCTTAACATCCATTCTCCAACTAATATAACTTTCATCAAATAAATTAAGTTGTAAACTTGAGTTTGCTCATGTGTTTTATCTCAAATCAAATACAATAAGGAGTATTATTGTTTTATGGGAATGTAACCTCCATAAACAATTTCATGAATATTTTGCACATATTAGAACTTCTGGTCTAATAATTCATACACCACATGTTCATACACATTCATGGATTACATACGATAAACCATAACGACGAACGAAATATTTCTTATCATTTTCATATCACAAAATTACATATGGCAGATGGATCAATTGAATAGAATTCTCCATTAGAGATGGACCAAAATCTTCATGCAATTAAGACTTTGTAAATTGTCAAATATATAAAATATAACATGCTAAATAATATAAATAATATATAGCATGTACAATCTCATATAAATTCCACGAACTAATTCTGAAATTATTCCGGTAGGTAATAATGAATTAACTAAATAGATCCATAATGCTATCAAGTATCAGCAGTGCATTAGATCATCTTAAAATGAAATGACCAAGTTATTGTAGCAAAATTTTCTAACAATTCATGCAATACAAATTCAACCAAGAAAGAAAATTCTATTAATATGGCTACAATCACGTTCAGTAAGAAACATAAACAATTTCACATTCATCATCAAATATATTCACTCCTCATTCTACAGTGCATATTTATTCATAAACTTCTTAGTGCCACTGTATTCTAAATATTATGATAAAACATTCATAATACAATTTCATATAAAATCCTCGAAACATGAAATAAACCAGCAAGATATCATAATCCTTTGACAATATAGAATCACACATTTATCGTCGCTAACCATAAAATAATTTACTACACCACATACCAAAAAACAATCATTGTGATATTTATACCATACTATAACATATAAGCATGCTTCCAATAATTACGATTCACATCATATTTTGAAATTATCCACAGTATGAATGAAATAATGACTTGAAGATAAATATGTACTTCATGCCGTAAAATAGATCTAGTGCATCTCTAACGAAATCGAAATTGCAAGGTATAACGGCTTACTTGAAACGCTTACACCCAAATGATGGAGAATTTATTGGATTCTTTGAACAAGATTACCATTTCACGAACGAACTCGAATCACAAGTTCTTCAAGCATTCACGTGCCAAAAATGGTTCATTTTTCACGAGCACCTGAATCACAAACTCTTCAAGTATCCTAGTCCCACGAACGATTGTCTTTCCACGATCACGACGAGCATTTCGTGCTGATAACGTGTTGTAAAATGGGCTATTGATAACTCTTTGGTTTGTGATTGTGGAAATACATAAGAACATAATAACAATAATAGAGAGAGAATGAGAGAACACAAGTAAACAAAATCCGTAGAGAGATAATTGTGGGTATTTAGGGGAGGGGAGATTTTCATTTATATAGGTGTAATCCACCGAAAGTTACAAAGGAGTTACATAGGAGTTACAACCACTACAATGAGTGGGGATAATGGGGTAGTGGGAAGTTGAGAATCTATAGTGGAATATGGAGGTTACAATCTCTCATGTGTTAGGATAGGAAGACCCATTTTTCCATATTATTTACAACATAAATAATATATATAAACTAATTAACTCTTGAATTTGACATTCAAATTTCAATAATGGGTCCTAAAACAAAAGGTAATTATCAGTCAAGACTAATTTGTAAATAATGAAAAAAAAAATATCAATATCTAAAAGTGTTCTATAATTTATCATAACCTTAAAGAAATTAAAATAAAAGAAGAAAAAAAGTATTTATTAAATATATCGGTATTCAGTATGGTACGGTACACCAAGCATCAATACCTTATATTGTACTGAATATCATAATTTAAAAAAAAGTTATCGGATACCGAACCGAATTGTTGATTCAATTTTAGAATTCATTTCGATTCGCTCAATTTACCGACCGAGTGAAAACCCCTAGTTAATCAGCATCTCTCTCTAAGGTCGCCGACCTTAGTATCTAACCTAGTAAATAATACCGTACCTCTGATTCTGGCATTCAAAGCTATCAGTAGAAGGGAAACCCATGTAGATAACATGGTGGGAAATTAATTTATTCATTTTTTTCTATTTCTCTAATACGTGGATTAATTATTATCATAAAATTACAACGTTATATTTCTTTCATCTATAAATAGTAATATTAAAAAGGGGGTATTTGACAAACACCCCTCATTCAATTTTGACTTCTTGATAAATCCATTTTTTTAATTGATATTTGATATAAATCCAATTGCTTGGAATTATCCAAAATACCCCTATTTAATATTACTAGAAATTACCATATTATATTATTTTAAAAAATTCATTATTTTGGTAGATGTGCACATCCCCCAATTTTCTCCCCACACAATCCACCAATTATCTCCCCTACGCCATTTCTGTTGAAGTTTTTTTTTTTTTTTTTTTTTTTTTAATTTTTTAAAATAGTTTGTTTTATATCAATTTAAAACAAAAAATTCGTTTTTTTTTATTTCACTTTTTTAAATGGTTTATATTTTAAAAAAAATTGAAATTCACTACATACATATCGAAAACCACTAATTTTTTCGTAAACCACTATGAAATTAAAGTAAAATTACTTTAAAATAAGTACAATCCACATTAATATTAACCTAATCCACTCTATAATTAATGAAAACCACTATGTAATTAACGAAAATTATTATGTAATTAACAAATTCCATTACAAAAATTCACTAAAAACTTATCCATTAACAAAAATCACTTAATAATTAATGAAAACCACTCTGTAATTAACGAAAACCACTCTGGAATTAACGAAAACCACTGTATAATTAACGAATTCCATTACGAAAATCCACCATGTAATTAATGAAAACCACTTTGTAATTACAATTTTGACTTGTTGATAAATGGGGACTCGTCATCAATAGCTTTTCAGGGGTTGCACAAAAACACGAGTTTGTTTGGCTTATCGATACATGTCGAATTCCATTCGTTTGTGAGAAGATCGGATTATGTACCAATTGCGTTTCCTGAATATTCCCGCATGCTCCTGTCCCTCGGGTTTTAGTCTCTGTTTTTACGCCACAACAATGGAAAAACTTGTGTATTTGAAAATCTCTCAATTTAATTAATTTTGTATTTGTATCTCTATTCTTTTCGACCCACAACAATGGAGAAACTTGGGATATATGTGAATATAATAATGGGAGTTGTGTGTGTGCGCGCGTGTGTTCAAGAGAGAGAGACTTTGTGTACGTGTGGTGTGTGTGCAAGAGAGAGACTGTGTGTGCGTGTGTTGTGTGTGTGTGCAAGAGAGGTATATATCTTTTAATTATAAATTAAATATAATTTTTTTCTTAATTAGGGGTACAATGGTAATAATTAAGTGTAATTAATTAATAAAAATTATCTTGGATTTATCTTAAAAATGTAAAATAAAATTGGACTCATTGTAATGAGACTTGTGTAACTGGGGAGTTTTGTCAAATTATCCCTATTAAAAAAAAAATAGAGCAATCCAAAGTGGTGGTTGTGGTGGTTGGCCATTGAGTTCAGGCTATCACAAGTGGTGGCTATCTATGTAACTAACACTCTTTAATTTCAATACACAACTAAATGTCTATAAAAAGAGACATACTAATAACATTATCTCACAACCAATTTTCTTTCATAATCTTCTTAATTTGTTTCTTGATATTACTAACTTAGTCATGACAATTCAACACTTCTTTCCCATCTTTCTCATTTCCTTAATATGCCTTTCCTCCATTGGCTATGCCTTGAGGGTGATACCGCTTGACGAAATACTGTCACCATTCGATTTTATCAAGATACTGCAAGGTTCCGTTAAGGGTGATAGAACCCTAGGTATCAGTGGACTCAAAAGCTACCTTCAGAAATTTGGTTATCTCGAGAACCTAAATAACACCCAAGTAAATAACGTATTTGACGATGCCCTTGAGTCCGCCATCAAAACCTACCAACAAAATTTCAATATTAACCCCACTGGCATACTAGACGCTGCAACCGTGTCGACAATGATCATCCCTCGATGTGGGGTCCCCGACATCATCAACGGTGAAAACACGATGCTGCCTGCAAAGGCAGAAACCCTCTAATCGAGCTCTAGCAGCACCCATGGAAAATCCATACAGTATCCCACTACACTTTCTTTTTAGGAAACCCTAAATGGCCGGCTTCCAAATATAACCTAACATACGAATTTTTGTCCAACGTACCCTCTAACGCAGTGGCCCCTGTAGAGCGGGCCTTTCAGAACTGGGATAACGCCACCCACTTTACTTTTAGACGGTCTTCCAGCGATCAGACCGCTGATCTGATCATAGAGTTTCAACGTGGGTATCACGGCGATGGAGCCTCGTTCGATGGCCCAGGCGGGACCCTAGCCCATGCGTTCGCTCCAACCAATGGAAGGTTTCATTACGATGCGGACGAGAGGTGGTCCGTCGATCCCGTCGCGAATACTTTCCACTTGGAAACTGTGGCACTGCATGAAATTGGGCACCTCCTTGGACTTGGGCATAGCTCCATACAAGCTGCGATTATGTACCCTTCAGTATCAGCAGGAACAGCCAAAATCAAATTGAATACAGATGATATTCAAGGAATTAAGGCTTTATATACTATGTGAAATTCAGCATTCCCTGTTGAATTAGAAGACCTATTATTATCATGCATGCATGTGACAATAAACGTCCATTATAGGCCCCGTTTGGTTGCCAAGATAAGCCATGATTAACTAAATAGTTGGACTTAATTTGATGTTTGGTATCCTCAATAATTTGCCGGGTTGACCCGCCAAAATTATATAATCATGGCTTATCTTGTCTTATCTTGGCTTATCTTGCCTTTTAATGAGTTTTTTTTGTTGGACATTTCAAGCTCCAATAAAATAATTGGGTCTCATTAGATTATTTAATCTTATCTTGGCTAATTTTATCTTGTCAACCAAACGGGGCCTATATGGACTAATTATTAGTACGTACAAAGGACGGATTTTCCTTTGCTATCAATAAAATAAATTACTTTTTATGATCATTTATGTTTTTGTTTTCCATTGAGCTTGTATTTAAACATTTGACGGCTATAAAACGTGTTTTTTACAACGACCATTAATCGTAGTAAAATATATCAAATTTGTACTAACTTTTGCAATGCATATGCAATCAATTTCCCCCCGTAGTATATACGGGTGTGCCAAAAATTTGCTACGTTAAATGGCCGTAGCAAATACTTTTTTTGCTACGGTAAAATCCTAGCATTTACCACGACTCCAAGAGTGTCCCGTAGTAAAAAAAATATTGGTCATAAAAAAATTGAACTCGGATTATCAGATGTTATATATCTCTTCTATTGTACCAACTAAACTATGGTTACAGACTACAGTAGAAATTTGATAAATTAATAATCTCACTTAAATAATAATTTCTTCCGATTCAAATTCGAAAGAAAATGTACTAAATTATTAATTCGATAATTTAATATTTCACTAAATTTAATAGAATTTAGTGATGGAGGATAAAATTTTAGATGATTAGACTGTGGTTCACTCCATAAACAATTTCTGAACACATGACAAAACCAACACTGAATTAATAAAAACAAACAAACAAACAAATACCTTCATCAACTTCAATTCCAACAGTGATTTTCTCATGCCTCATCCTCGTAGCCGTCAACCCACTGCGCCCTCGACGACGAGCGCTAGTCATCAGCTTCAACGTCGTCTGTTGAAACCACCGCCGCCAACTACTGATCAGTCACCACCCTTCACGCGGCGGCGGGAGGCAGCAGCAAATACTCTTCCGCCACCACCACCGTTGGTCGACGTCTTTCTTTTCCTCCGAATTTATGTCGAGAAGAGAAGAGAAGAGAACAGAGAAAAGATGAGAAAAGGAGAAGAGAGAAATGGCAAATGAAATGGGTTAGAGTTTTGAAACGTGAAAATGTGATTTAATATTAATAAGGGTGGTTTGGGAATTTTTAAAATAGCATTTAGGTGAGATATTAACTAATGGGGTTTTCTCTAATTATTTTTTGGAGGGGGTGTTTCCTTAACTCATTTTCCTAGATGAGGGAGTTCTTGCTAATTTTCCCTAATAACAATAACTGCGGCTATTCGAACTAGTTCCACTAAGACGAAGACCAGCTACAAGAAAGACCACACAAAAATATTATTTATCCAAGAGGAAAATCATGAAATGATTAATATGCCCATTAATTATATTTCTCTTGTTTTGTTATTGAAATTCAAAAAAGACAAGTTACTTTTGGAAATAAAAAAAAAACATTGCAAGACTAGACACAACAAAACCCTTCACCGTCGAAGCAAAAAATCTGGCCCCCAAGCGTCGCCATCGGAACCGAGCAGTCCTTATCACTGGAGAAATGTTGAGGTTTTGTGTATTTATGGAAGAGGAAAGAGTTGTTTTGTGAGTTTTGGAAGATGGAGAAGATTAAAATTTGGTCTTGTGGTTTTGTAATTAATTTTTTGTGATTTTTTAGTTTATGATATTGCATCTATTTGATTTTTTTCTAAAAAATAGGGGTAAAATATTATTTGTTTTGTCATCCATGGGTTCAGAAAATAATTTTGTGCATGCAGCCACTCCACACTTGATGGTCATTACGACCACTGGAGCATTTTGATGGAGAATTTTTCTGCGATCCAAAGAGTATTGGCTAGTCGTAGAAACTGGTGTTGGAGAAATTGGAAACGTCGAAAAAGGTGTAAAAACAAACTTGGAAGCGAGACGGCTGAAATATTTAAAGGCAAAAAATTATCTCTTTCAGGCGATTGATCGTCCCATCCTAGAAACTATTCTTTGCAAAGAAACTTCCAAACATATTTGGGATTCCATGAAGAAGAAATATGAAGGCTCGACGAGAGTGAAGCATGCATAACTTCAACCCTTGAGAAGGGATTTTGAAACACTCCAAATCAAAGATGCATGGAGAATCAGTCACTAGCTATTGTGCTAGAACTATGGAGATCAGCAACAAAATGCGTTTCCATGGCGAGAAAATGGGAGATATCACTATGGTGGAGAAGATATTGCGTTCCCTAACACCAAAATATGATTATGTTGTATGTTCCATTGAAGAATCAAAGGACATAGATGCACTTTCTCTCGATGAACTGCAAAGTTCATTGTTGGTCCATGAGCTAAAAGATGAACCGAGGTTCAACAGTAGAGGAGCAGGCCCTAAAGGCTTCTACTAATACTCAATTTTTTTTTTTTTTTGTTATAGGGGTCTAGGAATTTCATGTAATATGAATATTGTAAAGAAATTGTGTATAACAAATTTGATCTATTCTTCTATATAACAGAAATCCGTATGTGACTGTGTTCTCTACAAAATGATTCTCTCATGCATAGCACAAGGTATACGTATATATATGTGTGTGTGTATGTGTGTAGAAAAACAAGGCCTAGTAGAAAAAATCTATACAGCCAGCTTTATGGTCACTTGGCCTGCATTTCTCTTCTCATCTTTACTTCATTTCCTCATCATTAAGCAATGATCAAGAATATTTACTTATTTAGTGTTGCGTAATGATCATATACATACATACGGAAGTATTATTTGATCACTTATTCTTCTTTCCACCGGCAAGAATACGCTGAATCTGCAAACCTCGGCTAAAAGCCTGGTTGAATAGCAGCCTTGTTTGGAACTCTGACACAAACGGGAACCAAGCTAATATCGCTACTGGAGCAAAAATCACGAATCCCATTAGGTACTCGTAACCTCTTGCTAGAGCTTTTACCGATCCCCACATTCCCAGTCCCTTTGTAATAGGCCTACAAGCTTGTGCTATCTGTTGGAGATTACATACGGTTGTTTGATCAAATCAACGAATAAATAAAGTGTGTATGTATAGATATATATATATATGTACCAATAGAAGTGCCCATCCGGTTGGTAAGAAGCCTAACAAGCTGGCAAAAATGTCTCCGATTGTGAGCTCGAGGAATTTTATGGAGATGATAAGTCCGATTATGAATGCGATGAATAAGAACAGTTTTAGAAGTCGAAACATCAGCTGGAAATCTGCGCTGAACTTCTTTCTCCCCATCGACACAATCTGCGGATCGAAAAGATTACTATTTTTTAAGTTTCTCTCTTTACAACTGAAAATATAGAATATTTATATGAAATTTGATGATATTTATATGATGCTGACCTTTAAAATTATCACCACAGCAACAATGACCAGCCAAGATAAACCATAAACCTGCAATAGTAATAGAGGATTAATCAATCAATATTCAGAAATGTTTTCAAATTCTGCTCAAATGAAAGGTAAATTAACTCCAGATTCTTACCACAATGCTCTTGTCATTCTGTGTGACATGCAACTGATAAACAACTCCATACTGGTACAAGAAGAAGCGCAGAGAAAGGACGATTTCCCAGAACCTTCCGGAGAATCCCGTGTATTGGAGATGCTCTTGCTCCTCATCCCACCACGATTCCCAGCTCTTGGTAGCTGGAACTCCGATTCCACCATGGTTACTTATCCACTTAGTCCAGTCCTCCAAATCCTCGACTATCTTCTGCCACTCGAATCCAGAAGGATTGAAAAGAAACGGAGAAAACAGCCACGAAATAACAAGGAACCACATCGAGAAAGTGAGGAACAGATAAGCTTTAGAGTTGGGGGTAGCTGTTCCATAGGCGTGATAAACTATGAGGAGAATCATCAATTCGAGAGCTTTAGTGAAGTGGCTCCTCGAGTACATTCTGTAATTCTCTGCGAATTTTTCATGCCTCACCACGAAACCACGGCCGGTGGCTCTGTATTTAGCACCGCCATGCAACACTGTTCGGCCAAAGTAATGGAGCTTCGTACCGAGTGAGAAAGTGAAGAAGACAGCGGCTAGTTGAAGTTGCATGATTATTACATCGCCAGCTGCAGTTGTAAAGCCCCTCTCGAGTCCGATTTCCATAACCATGGGGAGTGTCATTAAAATACCTAGTTGAACAATAGATTGAGAAGCCATGACAGCTGTCAAAGCATCGTCTCCTCTAGCTCTTGCGTGTCTGACTATGGTCTTCTCTAGCCCACTTAATGAAAGATAGAGCTTACCGTACAAGTATGCATATACCGTAAGGACCACCAGCTGCATAGGATCAAGGAATATTATGTTCAGTTAAAAATTTTATGAAGTACGTAACAAAACAAATCCATTTAACTATTGAGATCTTATGCTTAGGTTCTACTAGGTAAGCGTAATTGATCCCGGATATCTAATCATAAATCCTACTAAATGTGTTCTTACTCTACTAAGTTACAGATGAAAATCTCCATACAGTTTACCAATTCAACATGCAACCATGTGAAGATAGGTATCACGTATGATAGGTTTAAACAATAAGTGCACAATGTATACATGATTAACATTTAATTAAAGGGAATATTTTGTCGAATCAATTAGTTTAGGCGAAAAATCACTATGTCCAGTCAGGGATGATTTTAAATCGTACTGTTCTAGGGACTGCCAAGAAATATCATACTTGTACCAAAAGCATGCCATAGAAAACAGCTGCAAAGAAGAATATGAATTTCCATGTACAGTATTACAGTATGTAATTATCACTTAGCTTGCACCAATACTAAAGTTAAACCTACCGAATAATTAAGGATGAAACAAGACCTAATCAGAATGCTTTCCTTTGGAAATTACGCAACACGAACGTTTACATTTTCAATCAGAAAGTAATAGGCAGCAAAAACTGGTTACGAGGAATAAGCCTTGCCCCTACTCATGCTTAAGTTTCTGTAGCCGTCTTAAAAATGAAGGATGCAGTACCGTTAAACATGTATCATTATGGTCGAATATTATTTCTATAAGAAATTCAAAGTTCACGATATCTGTAGTTAAGATTAGCAAAAGTGAAACATATTACCATTGAGCTGACATAAAAACCAGTTGTTGTGTAGTAACATGACAACATGCGGAAGAAGTCAAAGCGATGCCCTAATCTGTAGATATCCCGACTGAGTGTCTGCTCCCCATTACCGCACGCAACTTTGGCTTCAAAAAGTGAGATCTGATTGAGGCCAACATCTCGTCCCTTTCCAACTTGAATGTATTCATGGTGAGTTATATTTCCACGTCTTAGTGTTGAATTAAAACCTTCACACATCAAGGCATATATGTCAGTGTGTATGTATGTATAACATAAGTATATATGTGGGGAAATATTGTTTCAAGGTCTCACCAGCAAATATATCCTCACTAAGATTAATTCCCCTTGAAGCTTTGCTAATACCCCCTCGGGTGATGTGGAAAATTCTGTCGAAAACGTCCGGATGCCCATAGTGAAATCTCACCCTGTAAAAAGCAGTTAGAGAGAAAGGAAACATGTAAAAGCTGAGAGTGCAACCTACTCCAGAATTTGCTATAGTTATCATCACATTTTCTAAGTACTTATACTCCAACCATCAATTAAAGATGAGGTATATTGTTTCTTGGACAATAGAACAAGCACCAAGAGCGATTGTTCTGTTTTTGATGAAAAAGAAATGAGAACATACTTCAATGGTCTTGCAAGAACTCTCTGGCCAATGGTGACAAAGCTTGTCTCTTGGTTCGACATAAACCAAGCCAAAGACGAGACACTGCAGTTGAAGATGTGAAACATTAGAGACACCTAAACCTGAATGCGTACCGAATGGACAAGAAACCAACAGCTGATATCCAACCTTCCAGTGAAAATATGCTCACGAACACCCAGGATTGTAGGCGATCGCACCCCATGATCCTCGTTGAATTCCTCAAGTAGATTGCGCATCTTAAAAGCTTCCTCCAAATAGTTGTCCTACAAAGAAGAAAATAAACTCGATTTGTTTCTGTAGGTAACTTCTTCACCCACATAATGACTTCAAAGTTCACCAAATTCTTTACCTGATTCATGTCAATGGTCTGAAGAGCTTCCCCACGAGTAAAGATAATAGCATGGTTTTGGTTTTCAGGTTTCCCTTCTCCTACCTTTGCTGAACCAGGCAGCTTTATACGGTAAATTTCCTACAGAAGAAAACAAACTTTAATCAGCTTTGGAGTCAAAACTGAGTTGGTTTGATATTTAATTTGAATTTGAAGCACTACTTACCTGATCAAGATTATCAACAGCTTTTACCAATACAGAGTAATAAACCTTCTGATTTTTTCCACTTTCCCTTTCCTCAACTTCATCTATATATGCTACACGAAGAGATGGATTACTGCAAAGAAGTAGAGAGAGAGAGACAAAAGAAATTCCTTTCAAATGAGCTCATTAACATAAGAGTTGCGATATATTCTTAATATATACTAGATTATATTCTGAACTCGTCAGAAATGACCAACTTACTTAACCATCAAATTTAAAATGTCAGTTGCGCGACGATCTCCACTGAGCTTCTGGTTTCCATAGTTCTGGCAGGTGGCAACATAAGTAAACTTCATGTCAGCTACAGCCTCTAACTGTGTATATACGGATCTTTGACTCTTCTTATCTTCCGCCGATGGTTCTATAATAGTTTTATACCCTTCAAGTATCTCTGTTCAAATTAAGCAAAAGCAGTCAGAAAGAAAAGCTGATTATCTCTGGTAGTCTGATAACTACTTGTTTATTCGGCTTCTTCAACAGTTCTGATTTAGAAGACAGTGAGTTTCGAGAATTTCACAGATGATACAAAGAGTCCGATAAGAAGAATAAACCATATGTACTCTCTTTCAAAGTTTCTGCAAAATAATTAGAATTTTTTGTAAGGTCTCGTGTATAATTGTGAAAAGAATGTGTTACCATCTTCTGTAGCCATGTCTAGAAAAGCTTGAAGCTTTAATGCCCTTCTATAATACATCATCCCTCTGACTGCATGAAAAAAAGATAACTATCAAACTAACAATTTGATGCGATAAGAGAGCGCAGGAAAGATAGAGACAGCAAGAGAAACTAAACCAACTTGTTCTGCTAAGAGTTTGTCCTCTTAAGGAGGCCCAGTGGCGTAGTTGCAGTATCTTTTCTTCATTTTCCCAAATTTCGGATACTTTACAATTCAGGCGTTCGACGAAGTTATTCCATTCATCTGAGTGAATTATAAATTTTGTTGTCAAATGGATAATACCACATTGAGGAACCAATAAACGCTCTACGAACATGTTTGATTGGGAACATTAACCAAACCTGGATAAATCTTTTGAAGGTAATATATAATTGATACACCATCTTCATTTTCCATTTCAAGGTCGCTTTTGGAGTAGACAGTCTCCTCACTATAATAGGGAGTCATAACACTGCAATGCCAATATACATTGTTGATTGTTGGTAATCCAGGAAAAATATGTAGTGCATTGCAGGTACTAGAAGGACCGTATTAGCACCTGAATGACAGCATTTTGCGCACTCGAGGGGCACGCGGCATGTACATGAAAAGTGAGTTTGTGAAAAATGCTATCCTCCGTCGCGCTTCAAGATTTGTTGGCACATCAATTGCAGATTCTTTAACAGTAAGTAGCAAATAGAGTCGTCGTATCTGTGAAATGAACACAGATGTCAAGTAGTAGGGTTACATATATTCACCAATAGGTTTTTCTTCATTCGTGTGATTACATGAGTGCATGTAACTGATAGGTATAAGTCGAAAAAAGCATTTGCATATACCTGCTCATCCCATTGTGCAGTATTTGGGGGAGGGAATACAATATTGGCAAAAAGTTGCTTCGCAGAGTCTTTGCTTCCTTGACCAACTTCGGCAAGTTCACTGCATTCGGTGAAGTAAATTTCATGAGGACCCACCAGATAGAACACTACTTCTAAATAACGCACTATTTACCAACCGAATCTCATTCACCATCATGTCACGGCTGACTACTTCCAACATATCTTGCAGCAATAAAACAACCCTATCTTTCTTGGATGGATCGCTATCTTTCTGCAGTATACATAGAAAAATTTGCATACATGAAACTTGAAATTGAAAATTGTAATACAATGAAGTACAGATAATACATGGCATACCAATATCTCCACAAGTTCCACAAATTTCTTACAAAGATCAGGTAAAGACCTCATTCTGAAATTTGTAAGCAATGTGTTCTTTGTTATATTGCTTTCAACTTCTTTTATGATGATCCCGATAATCCTGTTCCAGGCGAAAATGTTAAACGGCAATGCAGCTGCCAGCCAGTAATGATACTTAACTGTAGTTCAATATTTATGAGACACAGAGAAAATATCTTGTATGATATAAGTAGTTTGAAGTGCAGTAACAGGAAAGCTTGAAACTGATTACTAGCTGCATATACTAATGACATACATATTTCACTGGGAAAAATATATATATAGTATGACAAGCTAATGCAAATTAGAAGCTCCATAAATAAGTAAGAACAACTATGACCTTTTCTCAGTTTCTCCAACGATCAAGGCATTCAATACAAGTTTAAATGATTCGTAGCATTCAATGACAGCACATTTCATATACTCATCCGCACATATACGTTTCCAGAGGTCAGCATCCTTCGATTTAAATTGAGCTGCCATATCCAACGCTATCGGGATCTGCAGAGACAGATACTCAAACGAAGACTATGAACATAAATAGATAACAAGTATATAATTTATGTACCTTGCTAGCAAGCAAGAAGGGGGGCCATTGTATTAATTTCAGGCTAGGATCTGAGGAGTAAGGTACAAGAAGCAGGTCCATCTCCCTGAGGTAAATAATTCCAAGTTTAGCTCCAGTCTGTCATAAATTTTCAAACAAGTAAAATAGAAAGGTAGGATAGGATACAAAGCGTAGTCTGTTCTAGGGGCATTTCCTGTCGTTTATAAGATCTTCTTCACGGAAGCTACAGATTACTTCATTCCACAACTGAGCAAATTTTGCAGCTTCACATCTCCTACTTTCATTTACCTACGTATGGCAGGAAACTGACAAGTTCAAAGACGGGATCATAATAGCCATTTCTTGGCGAGATGAAGAAATATCAAGTCCAGTGTTGAATAAAAACCTCTTTCGACTGCTTTGAAAGAGAGTATCCTCTTTTCCTAGCTTTGTTAGATGGCACCAAATGAGCATTGAATGCACCAGGTAAAGACTGAAAACGTGACCTTAGCATACCTAAAGTTCGAATCTGTGGAGAGGCAAAAAGTGAACAGAGAAAAGATGAACAATCTTAACTTGATATAGAACTCATCAAACGCTATTATCAAATAATCCCGGAACTTTATAGTTTCTACCCTCAGCGAGTAATAGAAAGCAAAGAGACTGGAACCTGAAATATTGCTTAATAAATATATGCTCTGAAATTGTAACTCTCTGTCGTACATGACAACTCCTACGACTATAGAACATAAATAAGAGTGGAAACAGAGTTATTGAAGCTTGGGACATGATAAACAATTGTCTAATGTGCAATGAACATAGTTTCATCTATTTTAATTACAATAACCCTTACTTTTTATTAGAGATGAATTTCACATTTTTCGGTTTGTTCATTTACAATATTAGAGACTTGGATTTTTTAACTAAAAACGGTGATAAGAAGACAGTGTGAAATCACTGCAACCAAAACTGATAGAAAATCATAGTAAAATAATAATCAATTAACTGTCTTTAATAGTGTCCATTACCTCACCAAGACGATCGAACGCACCAATAAAACCTCCATAAAGGGTAGAGAATATAGCATAGAATATCTGGGTGTCCATGAAGTAAACCTGCATGAAGATTATCATAACTCGGGTTATGGAGAATAAAGAATTTGAATGGTGAAGATTTAAAGGAATATGAATATGAACAATCATGTTAAAGTAAATGTGGTAATGATAAAACGTACCAAGATAACTGGTGCCCAAAGTGCAACAACAGCTCCATAGTTATGCTTAGCTGCATCCGCAATAAGATTACCTCAACATTTGTAAATTGAGTAGATGATTCTGGAAATAAATCGAAGGTTTGAACTCATACCATTTGGTAAGAACTCGTGCCAAGCATAGTCAACATGGTTAATGTCCATTATATCTTGTGTGGGCTTTACCAGAGGTTTTATCTGGACGAAAAGAGGCTCGAATTATAACCAAAAACAAAAAGCAATTGCCAGTATTTATATGTTTGACTGACTAAGTATTGTAAGACATACCATCATAAAATAGTCAAATGCAAATTTTGAACACAGAAGTAACACCCAAAATAGAGTATACCTGTTATCAATTAGAACAACAAGAACATGGTCAATGACAGATGTATAACAAAAATGACTTAAGGAGTAAACCACTTGGCTCAAACATACTTGAGAAGTGAAAATTGACTTTCATGCATTCCCCTCCCGACGTAAATTCTTGGCTGCAAAATTATAGGCCAAGCTTATACGGATGAATCTAAAATCCTAACTCAAGAAACAGATAGAGTGCACATAAAGAAATTCAGGCAGGCTGCAAAGGAGAGAGAGAATTGTATAAAGTAACAGTTCGAGCTTTGCATTTTATGATCCGATGAATCGTTCTTCTCCTGCATATTATCTCTTCCCTAAGATTCTAAGTTATAAGTCGGGACCTTGAATTTTGGTATAGATCACACTAGGGAAAATGTTTTCCTTCATATGTATTTCAAGGAAAACATAATGCTTGCCTAAGAGTAGAGAAGAAAATTAAGGCATACCTGTGACCACCAAAGGAGAAACCTAATAATAAGCCAATCAGAGTTCTCGATCCAGCGTCGCAGCATTGGAAAAATAAACAAGACTGCTGCCAATAAATTTGGTAGCAGGTATACAGCTACGACCACGATGTATAAAGAAGACGCTCCCTTCATTTTATTAAGGAATGGAAGCATATCTTTGATCTTGCTAAATGACGGTGAATTGTTTTGGCTCACGTAACACATAGGAAGTATGATGGACCATGCAAGGCTCACAATTATCTTGAGGAAGTTTCTCAAAACATCAGTGATCTTCCATCTCAGATAGCCTGGGAAGTTAAGAATTAAGTCCAAAACACCTGAAAGAAATTTAAAAAGAACTTTTTTATCAGTGAAACAAGCTTTAGCAGTCGATTACTAAATCTTAACAAGCTCAAGCTACATACTCCGAACAATAATTGGTAACTTTATAGTAAGAACTACATACTCTGAACGAGGCGAAGAAGTGCTGCTGTGATAAAAATACTAGACATGCTGTATAAGACATTCTTCTGGAGGATATCGAACAAAGAAATGTTACTCCATGCAATGATAACCATTATCTGCATGAAACAATCCCGGAATTCAGCAAAGCAGAGACAAAGGAGGAGATTATTCCTTTTCATTCTGTTTTAATTAGTACTTACCTGTAGAGCAAGTATTAGAAATGTCCACAGACGATCAAAACTTCGGAATGTATGCCATAATGTGCGGGTTTCTGCAAAGTATGATTTCCCCAGTTTTCCAGGCTTTTTCTGATGAGCACGTTTCCCCTAAAACAGCGGTTGTCCCACTAAGCATACAAGCAAGATTTATTCACCCAAACAGGTAATATTACCAAGAATATTGATCTCACCTGTGGTACCTCTCGAACTGATTTGAAGAATTCACCATCATCACGCATTGGCCAACCCAAGGAGAAGCAATCTGATGACCTGTACTAGTTTGTCAAATTACAGTTGCAGAAAGGATAGATTTATTTCGATAATGAACAGTACTTTTGGCTTCTGTTTACCAGAAATATTCATTCAAATCATCGTAGTTGCACCAAGCTATGTGGGGGGCTTTACCATTTTTGCCTTTCTTGGCTTCCTGGAGCAAAATAAGCACCACTTGGTTATCTCTGAAGCAGAAACGCAAATGCAATTCTTCTGAGAAAAAAATACCTTTTCAATAACTCGGTAAATGGGTGTTATAACTTTCCGTAAGAAAGATTCATCGTCCCCACCATAAGAAGGCTTGATGTTTTCTCCAGTAACAATGCTAACGTTTCCAGCTAAGAGTCCATGGAGTTCGTATGCCATCTGAACATCAGGTCATATAATCCAAAACGATCACATTTATAGGATTCGTGAATCACTTCAATGGGGCATGTCACCACAGTTTTTTCAACATCAATTTACTTTTATGTAAAGAAAGTAAAAAGCTCACATTGTGGAAAATGTAGCATAGGCACTCTGGCATGAACCGCACATTAGCTGCTTCACCCCATATAAGAAGATAAAGGCCCATATAAAGAATCTTTCTTTGTTGCACTTCCTGCTGCGCCTGGGGGAGCCTGTGACAGAATAATTTATTCGGGAAATTCAATACCTCCATGAAATGAAAGCTTAGTTTACTGCAGAATTCTATCATCTCACCTTAAGCTGTGTTTTCTTCCCAAGTATTTACACCATGACTTGTAGTTTTTGAAAAGTTTATTCATAAGTGCATCAGCAGCTCGATCATCAAGCTAAGGAAATATAATTAGTAAAATTTACTTCAATAAGGTCAGAAATATATATCGGTCAATGTACAACCATATATGATGCACTGCGAAAAATTGAATACAAAATGTGAACAAAGAACTGCTGAAAATAACGAAAAATCTACAGCATGCAAGTATGCAACAATTAGTATTTCAAGGTTAAATCTGAGGTCAAAACTGAAGACATTGAAACGTAGTAGAATATTTGATTTCTTTAGTATTAACAGTTAAAATGATCAATTTATGAGATTCCACTTCATTCAGAGGAAAACAGATAGGGGAAACATACTTTATTTTGCGGTTCAGGCTTGGGGACTAGCCTTGTATGAATATTTGCAAGCAACAGAATCAAGTGCTCCCTTTGGTTTCTGACGTTGTCCCTCTGTAGATATCAAAATAACCCAGTCACTAAATGTCTTCATCAAGAAAAACACAGAATGCATTACTGTATTTTAATAATTCACAAGACATGCCTGAAACCCGAACATGGCCCTCAGCCAATCAAGAATGTCCAACTCCCCTGCTTTCTGCCGAGTTTGCTCAAATGAGCTCGGCCATGCTAAACCCACAGTGTTCCGTAAAGCAGACACAGAAGCTTTGACCTGACATTATAAAGAACGTACCCTCTCAGTACTTAAAAGCTGACTATGTATCTTTGGAAAGTCACCTCTCAATATGCCCATCATTACTAAGATGGCACAAATGCATTACCTCATCAAGTTGCATAATGGACTGTGATGCTCCGGCAGAGTCCAGTGGAAGAATGTTATACGGAGAATAGATTTCCTTTTTCGCCTGGACGTCGTTTGCTGCAGCCATAATCTGATTGATAACAATCAATTTAATATGCTAAGTTCTTTATGATGTCGAATTGTGCCTCAAGTTATAAAAATATTAACAAGAAAATAAAAATTGGACTTAATAAATATAAGATAATCTGTACGGCTATGATGAAAACTGACCTCAGGAGCAACTTCCTCAACTTTTTCAGTCTTGTTAACGGCACAAAGCACTTCAAAGAGCACACCAGCTGTCTGGTAAGCTTTTCCGAGCTGAGCTCTGCCATAAGAAAACCAAATAAATTATTGATCAGCTCAAACAGGTACTTTTTAAACATATAATTTTCTATGAGAAAAAAGAACTGCTGTAAAACTAGTCTTTTCTCAGCAGGTACCTATCAGCTTGCTCCCCCTTGTTAAGTGCCAAAACATAGTGCTCATAGTATTGCTTGTAGAAGCTCTCAATCTCTCGGGCATCGGTTTTTTTAACCCGAGAAGCAAGAGTTGAAGCATTGTCCTGATTAGGAGTTTACCATAAGTCTGATTATCGAGATATAAGAGGAATAATAAACTATGCATTAAACTGTCTACATGGTTCACTTCATACAAAGCATTCAATCAACCGTTTTTTTTTTTTTCCTTCTTTTGAGTGAGATTCCAATCTATCTATAGATATCACTCTTCAGATCATCTTTATTGCATTTTTTTCTAAATTTACGCAGAAGAGCTTCTTGGCCTATTCCCATCCAGTATCTCAAGAATCGAGCTATTATAAGTGGGGTAGAAGGCAAAGACAAATATAAACAAGGGCCAAGTTAAAGCAAGTACATGAGTGCATTATGAATCACTTTTCCCTCGAAAGAAAGTTGGTGAAAATTTCTGAAGGAAAATAAAATAGCTTCTCGGCATGCATTGATTTTTTTGGAATATACAATGTGAAAGAAAATCATATGTGTGGCCGCGTGAGTTAAATGGCCTAAAAAGAAAATACAATTAATAATAATGTTATTATAAAATTAATTAATGGCCCGTTAACATTGAATAACCGTATTAATATGTCTTATCTACTGTTAAACTTATATTCATTAGACTTATTCAAAATTAGCTACTTCTTGGGGACTGATATATTCATGATTCTGTCTTAACATTAATGAAAAAATTTCACGCATTTTATCGTTTGTGTACTTATTATTGCAAAAATATAAACAACATGCTGACTTTAATTTAGCCGTACAAAAATACTTTTAATATGGTATGACGGTTTGTTCTATACTACACGCTATTAACTTCATCGGTCAGTTTATATCGTAATAACATATACGCGTGGGAATAACTTGTTGTATTTCATTACGTGTCGAAAATTTTCATCCCTATATATATGGGTTAAATAAGGAAGTATATTTACCCGATCTAATCTTTGATGAAGACTGGTCTTGAATTGCCGTACACCACGTCCACTGGAATTTGGATCCAATCTGTGCGCCTTCTCAAATGCATAAAATCGACCTGTCGAACAATTGAACCCGATTGAGTGAGAAAAATTGATGATGAACTTCAAAAATCAAAATAGAACAGCATGCAAGCCAAAAATTAATATCCCCCAAAGAATTTATCTGAGAACAGCATAAAATAAGACGAGGGAATAAATAAATAAATAAATAAATAAAATACTTCAGGACCGGAAATTGGAAAGGTGGCTACGTACAGAGATAGGCTACACGGGGGCGTTCATTCTGGATCTCTTTAGCGACGCGGAGGATTGGGGCAATTGACTGGAGCGATGACGGAACAACCTCATTGTCAAACACCTCCATGGAGAAAGTCGTCATGGCGGCGCTGCGCGACGGCCGCCGTGACAGGGTGTGCTCAAAATTCACCCCTGATGCCATCTTCGTTCGGTCCAATTAACTATCCACCGGAGCAATTGATCAAACAAACAACCGCGCGCAGTCCTGCTCAGGCGAGCTGCAAAATAAATCTCCAACTCCTCCTCCGCCTTTTCGTTTCCTCTCGCCGCCCAATCAAATCAAATTACGGGAAAAAATAAAAGCAAAATTACAGCCTGAAATCACAAAACAATTCGTCATTATGCGTACGTAGATACGTCTGAATTCTCGCTCGTGTGTATCCAGATTCAGACGATGGGTAATTTCTGTAGAGAGAGAAAGAAGAATGTGCGTGTGTGTGTGTGTGTTTTGTGCGTGTGATTAGAAATGAAAGGGAAAATGGGGGATTGTGCGGGAAAAAGGAGGGAGAATTGAAATTATTAAGAGAGGGACACGTGTTTGAATCTGAGGCTTCTGCGGATATGGCCGTTGGAAAATGTAAACACCCCACCGTACCTCCGCTATTTTAAGTTTCCCTTTCTTCTCTCCTTTGGTCTTTTTCCTATTGATCTACCCTTTTTCCTCTTTGACCCAAAAAGTCAAAATTTCTTGACATTCTCTTTGGTAGTGCTTGGTATAGGTGGATTTTATGGGTCAACCAATCCATTTTGAATTATTTGTCATGGTCGATAATGGATAATTAATCGATCTATAGAGTCTGACGATAATTTTAACAGATTCATTATGTATAAATGGATTGGTTGGTGGTTCAATTTTCTCGAAAGTCGATTGGCCGATAATTATTCAATCAATCGAATTTTTAATAATAAAATTTTATTATAAATATTTAATTATAGTCAATTTACTAACATTGTGATAATATTTTTCAGTAAAAAATCAAAACTTAAAATAATATATAAAAGAAAAAATGTCTTAAAGAGTTAAAATGCAAAATGCAAAATTATAGACCTCTACCTGCTAATTTGATTTTCTAATTCATATTTCCTATTATCTTTTTATGTATCTACTTCTTGTAGAATTTAGTGGAAAACAATTTAAGGTTAGGGCTTTTGCAAGACAAGAATTTCCAAATCGGATTTGAACAATAAGTAGATCCATCCCTTCGACTACTGCAGACATGTGATAGTAATCTTCCGCATTCTCTACTTTGTTGGGATCAAAGACTCTTACGTTGTCCAATTGATATTTGAGTTGTATGATAATGCATACTTGATCACGTGTCATGAAAGAAGCTGGTCATGGAGCAATGGCCCGCCACTTTAGGTACCTTTGATATCCCAAAAACGCCTCAAAGGGCATGAATGAAGGCGGCAACCCGCCACCTCAAAGTACTTCTGGTATTCGGAATCATCCTCGACGGCCACAAATGACGGCCTAAATATTCATACCAGTCTAAATTATATTTCAATACAAATGCAATGCTATGCTTTATTTGGATTGACAAATTTGAAGCTAAGAAATTAAAATTCAAAACATTAAATCAATTTAATATATTTGAAAATTTTGGTTTTAATTGATTTTCTATACTTAGTTTTCATTTTTAACTACATTCAGATCGTTCTTCAACTTCAAATTCACATAATAATAAATCGTTCAAAATGGATTCATTTGAATTATTTTCTCAACATAAATTATTTAATCCAACTGCATCTTTGTGAATTCTTAACAAATCATAAAGCTTGAATTCACACACAACTTTAAGAGCAATAATTTTTTTTCTTAGCCAAACAATCCATCAACATAAATTTCAATAGCTATAAAGAGTCATTTAATTATTTTTGCTTAGTTAAAACGTGTTCATCTCACTATAATTCTTTCCTCAGAGATTGAATTCGTGTTTGTTAAGATTTCTAAAATAAAATCTCAAAACAACTTCTAAAGTTTATTTATCTGATGATGTGTCTGCTATACTAAAAAAATTCGAGCGCTACAGTAAAAAATTTCTTCACTAAAAAATAAACTAACATTACTTTATTTTTTCAAATTCTTCTTTTACAATACATTTTTCTAACACCTTTAAACATGATTTGATCGCTACAGCCTACAGTGTAGATTGTTTCATTTAAAATTATAAATAAACATTACTGTCATTCTCCAATTATTCTCTCAAAATATATTCCCAAAATAAAATGAATATAACTCCCAAAACATATCAAAAAATTGCCTACTTATTTTTTAAAATTCCTCATTTTCTTCTTCATCTTATTTCATGTTCTTCCATTAAACACACCAATTAAACAAATAAAAAGTGATGGTGAGTGAAGAGACCGAAAATCGGAGAATTTTGATACGATATATTAATATATATCGTTTAATTATTAGATAGTTAGTATTTTATTATTTAATTAATTATATTAGTATATTTATGATATTTATATGGCCGTGAGTTAGGGTTAGGAGATTAATTAAGTATTTAATTAGTATAGGTGATTTTTATCTTTCCTAGTTAGATTAGGATTCTAGGGTTTTATTTTCTTTAAATAGTCGTATTGTGCTAGGGTTTTAGAATGAAGAGAAAAATATTAAAGAATAGATCTTACGTTTCGTAGGAAATATTTATGATACTCGAGAGATCATATTTATGATTCTTCTTCTTCTTCGCCGGAAGAAGAAGAATCAGATTCAACTGGTATAAAGTGGGACGAGGAGACGAAAGAAGAAGAATCGGAGTCAACCGAGATAAAGAAAGGAGACGAAGAACCGATGGTCAGTTTAGAGGAGACAAAATCTACAAAGATGATTGAAAAAGTTTATTTATCGGGAAAAAGATTGAATATTTTCGCTAAAGTAGCCTTTGGAATTTCGTTGGATCAGCATAAACAATGTATTAAAAAGCTCGGTCGTTCATCGTGTTTTTCGGAGTCAATCGGGAAGCAAGTCAATGAAGTCAAACATAGGTGGAAACGCAAAGGAGAGGGATCAAATTGACTCGAACCTTGAGGACAAGGTTCATTTCAAGAGGGGTGGTTTGATACGATATATATTTAATATATCGTATATTTATTCATTAGTTATTATTTAATTATTTAATATATATTATTTAAGTATTAAATTAGTTAGGAGCCGTAGGTTTAATGATTATAGGATATATATTAAGTATTTTATTAGTTTAGGTAATTATCTTTCCTAGTTAGATTAGGATTCTAGGGTTTTATTCTCTTTAAATAGTCGTATTGTGCTAGGGTTTTATAATGAAGAGAAATATTAAAGAAGAGTTTTCTTACGTTTAGTAAAGAAATCTTATGATACTAAAGAGATCGCATCAATTGGTATCAGAGCGAAGTTGCGATTAACACCAACGCTTCGTTAGCAAGGCAGAGATTATATCAAAGCTACGCTGGAGCAAAGTTGAGATTACATCAACACTTTGCGAAATTATGTCGTCCGAGAGAAAACGTTTAGAGCGATTGGAAAAATCTGTGGAGGAGATACGGATTGGTCTCCAAAAACTGCTCGAACAAAGTCAAGGACGGGGCCAACATAAGAGCCGAAGAGACTACCACCGGCGACCAACAACACCACTACCGCCGCTGCCGAGCCTATCGCCGGAGGAAGAGGACGAGGACGACGATGACTTTTTCGAAGATCCACCGCCGCCGCCAACGCCAAGCCTACCGCGTAAGGAAGAGGAAGAGGACGACGATGATTTTTTCGAAGAACCCCAATTTTTTGTGAGTTTGCCGAAATATGAATTATCGGATTCACTTGAGGTAATTTGGGATGAGGACGAGGAATTAACTAAGGAAGAGAACGAAGAACTACAGTGGATTTTGGGAGATTTCCATGGTGTGCAAAAGAAAGGAGACGAACAAGATTTGGTGACTTTGAATGAGACCGGATCTGTAAAGACGACTGAGAAAAATAAAAGAATGATATTGATTGTGAAGGAGATGAAATTTGAAAAGGCAACTGAGAAGGTCGATTTGTCGGGAAAGAGATTGAGAAATTTAAGTCGGGCAGATAGGTTCATCTTTGGAAAAGAGCTCGATTTTTCATCGTGTTTTTTGGAGTTGATTCAGAAGCAAGTCGATGAACAAATCGATGAAGTCAAACATAGGTGGAAACGCAAAGGAGAGGGACCAAATTGACTCGAACCTTGAGGACAAGGTTCATTTCAAGAGGGGTGGTTTGATACGATATATTAATATATATCGTTTAATTATTAGATAGTTAGTATTTTATTATTTAATTAATTATATTAGTATATTTATGATATTTATATGGCCGTGAGTTAGGGTTAGGAGATTAATTAAGTATTGAATTAGTATAGGTGATTTTTATCTTTCCTAGTTAGATTAGGATTCTAGGGTTTTATTTTCTTTAAATAGTCGTATTGTGCTAGGGTTTTAGAATGAAGAGAAAAATATTAAAGAATAGATCTTACGTTTCGTAGGAAATATTTATGATACTCGAGAGATCGTATCAAACTTTTAATCAAATGACCAACCATGTCTTTTTTTTTAGAACGAAAAGGACGATTTATATTATGACGTCAAATCAATGTTTACAAAATATTGAATCTCAAGAGGTAAAGAATCAGCACAAAAATCATCTTGAAAACAGAGTCGAGCAATATTATGTGCTACTCGATTCTCATTTCTTCAGACATGGTTGGCAGAAAAATGCTTAAACGAGTTTGCAAGGGCATGAATATCTGTGATAATGTTTCCGTACATCGACCATTCTTCACGTCCGTCACAGATTGCTGCAATAACCACGGCGGAGTCTCCTTCAAGAACAATTTTGTTCCATGATCTTCCTTGCGCAAATTCCACCGCCAAGAGTACTGCTTTTGCTTCAGCCGAGTCCAGAGGTTGATTTATACAAATCGAATAAAGGAGGTTGATTTGAAAAAAAAAAATGATGAAATGCTGCAATTCAAATATTATTTGAATTCAAAAGCTTATCTAATAATTTAATATTTTTCAGTTCAAATTCAAGTTCTATTTTGACCATGATCCCGCCCGAATATTAAAAAAACGTAAAAAAAACAAAAGAAAAAGTAACAACGTGAAAAAACAAAAAAAAATGTAACAAAGTTCGTCGTTTGTTCAGCTCATCTTGAATCGTTGTAATCGAACGTCAACATTCCTTGCATAAATTTGTAAATACTCCCCCCTGAATTTCTTATTAATGCAACATTTAATATGTAGTGAACTGAAAATTAAAAAAAAAAAAAAAAAAGTGCCCTTGTAATTGACTTTAATAAAATTTCTCCTTGTAGCCCGGGTCAAAACAACAACCCGACCCGCATTTAAAAAACCAACCCAGAAAAAAAACCCGGAGATATGTAGGCATAATGAAATGTCAAATGTAACCCTCAATCTAGGGTACATTAAGAGAAGCTGATACTAGGGTTTCATCGTTATCCACTCCCCCTCTTCTCCACTCCCCCAACTCTGCTTCTTCTCCTCTCTGGATTTGCCTCACAGCTCGCAGAGGTAATTACCGATTTGCCTCCTCTGTTCTTGCTCTCTCTCCATGTGCACACCTTCATCTGCTTTTTTTTCGCATCAAATTTTCATTTTTTGAGTATATTAAATTCATAATTTGAGATTTTTTTTAGCATACATGTATTTGTGCATCTGCTGGTAGAAATGATACAGCTTCGGTATTGGGTTTGTGCTTTATTATTTAGATTTAGTTGAATTTAACGTCTCATTTCGATTTCGTGGCTTAATTTCTGAATTTCCAGAACGCTTAGGGTTTTTTTTTTTTTTTTTTTTTTTTTTTTTTTTTTAAATTTTGGTTAGCTTTTAATATAGAGAAATTCGGGTGTTGTGTTTTTTTGGGTTTTGTATTTCTTAAATTGGGATAAAATGGGTTGGCTTATGCTAGGAATCGAGGCAGTTTTTATGGTTAATCGGATCTATTTGCTTCGTTCACGTAACGAACTGCTATTAATATGCATCTTTTAGTAAAATATTGTTTAGCTTTTGAATTTCCGTTTCTTGTTTCGGATAAATGTAAGTTCTTTAAGTTAAACCTGGAAAATCATTATACCGGACTTTCATTTAAAACGTGTTTTTATTCGGTAATTAGAACTTCTCACATGGAATTCGCTATTGTGGAAAATCATTTTCTTTTCAGATTTAAATGTAAGTGTGTATTGAACATGTGAAGAAGAAAATATTTATCTTGCTTCATACTATATGAAAATACGAAAAAGCTCAGTAGAAATTGAAGAAACCGAACTTTTTAAAAAATGTCCGACTTCTTAATCGAGTTATTTTTCATCTCTCTAACAATTTCTGTTGACAGATGAATGTGGAAAAGCTAATGAAGATGGCCGGTTCGGTTCGTACCGGTGGGAAGGGTACAATGAGAAGGTTTTATTTATTTATTTAATGTTTTTTTGGCACCATTTGCTTTTCTGTTTTAAATTAATTAAATCCGACAAACTCGTCTTACTTACGATAAAAAAATAACTTGTTTGCAGAAAGAAGAAGGCTGTTCACAAAACAACCACAACCGATGACAAAAGGCTTCAAAGCACACTTAAGAGAATAGGAGTGAATGCCATACCTGCAATTGAGGAAGTCAATATCTTTAAGGAGGATATCGTCATCCAGTTTACTAACCCTAAAGGTATATAATCGGCAACGCCAAAAATAATTTAAATTTTGTTCGATTATTTTTCCCCCTATTTTTTTCGTTGCTTATTGCTATTGATTTTCTTTGTTGTATAGTTCAAGCTTCTATTGCGGCCAACACATGGGTTGTTAGTGGTACTCCTCAAACAAAGAGTATGTTCTCTTTTCTCTCTCTAAATCTTTATTTCTAAATTTTTTGTCTGTTATTTCACGTGACGAATTGTGCTCCTAGTGAGAGAAATGTTTTATTCAATATGGAAATACATGTATGTTCTTTTATGTTTTTTTCGTAAGACAAAATTGGGTTAATTCAGAGGTGGAAATTAGAACGGGAATTTCAATTTCCGCCTATTTCGATCCAAAATTTTCTTATTTTGGAACAATATTTTTTATTCCGAATTCCAAATTCCAAATTTTCTAGATTATTTTTGGATCTGAATTGGAGATTCTCCGTTTTTAATTTCCGAAAGTTCTGATTTTTTTTATTTCCGAAAAATACACTTGTAATACCAAAACTATTGTATTTTATATACTATGTTACTAAAAATTGGACGTTCCGAATTCTGTTGATTCCGATCCCAAAATTTACGATTTTATTGGACATAATATGGAATTAGTTTAATCTGTTCAGAAAGCTACTAATACGACGAGCATTCATATTCTTTTTTCTTTAATGTTTTTGCATCCAACTCTTCCAAGAATGCTCATCCTTGTTTATTTCCTCGTTTCCGTTTCTTTCAGAGTTGCAAGACATTCTTCCTCAAATTATCCACCAATTGGGTAAGTTGCAGCCTCTTCCCCTACACGCGATATTTGTTTTCGTTAATTTTTAATCCCGATTCAATTCATCAACACTAAGGTTTATTATGTTAATAAAAAAATTTCAGGTCCGGATAATTTGGAGAACTTGAAGAAATTGGCGGAACAGTTCCAGAAGCAGACACCTGGCAGTGGTGGGCCCACTTTGGAACAAGATGATGCTGACGATGACGATGTGCCGGACCTTGTCCCTGGTCAGACATTTGAAGCTGCTGCTGAAGAGGAGGGCCATACCCACACTTCTTCTTAGTCGATTCTCTCCTTATTCGGTTTTTCTCATTGCCTATATTTCTCTATGTTTTTTTTTGGATCTATTTTGTTATTTAATCATGTGTTAACTGTGAGTTTCGTAACAGAGAGCCGGTGCTTGGATTTTTAAATTAGCAATTAGTATTCATAAAATGCTTTCATGGCAATTATTTAGAAATCCTCTGAAAGTGCTTAGTATGGAACTTACTAGTATGGATTGTTTCGGTAGAGAAATCGTGTGTGGGTTGGATCGTAATTAGTTAGCACTGTTGGTTAGTTTTTGATTTTTTGTGGAAGTGCCAAATTAATTCGAAGCCTCGTCTTAAAAATTGGAAATTTAATTTTGGAGATTCAAGTTAGTATTTTGTGAAAAAATTGACAGTTTTTGGTTCGGAATTGATGGAAATTATTTGTTTGTTGTGTATAAGATATATTATTATATTGATACTATAAATACAATTTTGGGGAAGAAAAAAGTGGAACGTTTTGAATTTCATGTATCCCAAATTTGATAAACAAAAAATCAAACAGTTTACCAATTGGTATTTTGGAATTATTAGTTAAAAATATTGTTTCAAGATAATTCCAACATTTTTTTTTCTGAATTAACCTCAGAGAGAAAAATATAATTCCAACAATTTTTTCGAAATAATCTCAAATAAATATAAAAATGCCCACTTGCCTTGTGACTTGTGAGCATGGTAACCGGCCCTTGCCATACCGTTTTTCCTAACAAAAACGTTTTCTCCTTTTCCTTGTGGCGCTGTGATAACGCCGAAATCGCCGAGTCTGCTCCAAAAAATGGAATTTGTCTCGGCTTCAGATCAGTTGGTTGGAAATATTTTTTTGATTTGTTACTTTTTTTTCCCTCTCTCATCAACTCCGCATCTCTTTCTAAAAATTAGCCCAAATTATTGTTATTCAAGGTGTCGTGATTCATCTTGTATTTGCTCGAATTCATTGTTGTATTACTATTGCATGTAATTTTGCAATGTTGATACAAGATTGTAGTAATATCTACTTTTCAAGTTGTAATAATACTTTCCATATCATTTTACTGCAATGTTGGTATTAAAAACATATACAAAATAATTTTTTATTTTAGCATTTTAATTGGAACTTGTCATTTCCAGGCGTGACAAGGTCACAATCGACGTTGCAGTGGAACTGGAACGACAATGTCATCGACAATGTCCCGCTACGTTATGTTGAACGATGCTTATGACTGGAATGTGAAGGGAGGATTAAACACCTTCCCATGAGGGAACTCGAATTGTAAATACTAACGTCTAATTAGGGGTTAAAATCTTCTTGCTGGCTATTATTGTGTCATGTAAAGCATGGTAAATTCGGAACAAGACGGTTCATGGGGAGATTCGAATACAAGTGGAGGAAATTGTAGCATGAAGTAGTATGTTCTTGAAGACTTTTCAAGATACTCAGCTCCAGTCTAGCCCAACTGCCCAAGCGATACACACCAACACAAAGACACGTGGAACCCACCTCCTATTGGCGTGATTAAGATTTTTTATTTATTTATTTTTTAAAGGAGGATAGTTACTAGTTCCCTAATTCCCCTCCTGGTGTCTCGAACCCATGACCAAATGGTCCTAGGTGCAAGGTGCTTTACCAACAGACTACCTTGTCTTGACAATTGGCGTGATTAAGATTAACTATGATACAACGTTTCCTCGGGGCATGCAATTCTAAACAGTGGCCTCAGTTGCACGTGATAGTGATGGACATTGTGTGGGCTGGTCGGCGCGAAGCTTTAAAGGGCGGCCACGGGTGGCGGAAGGGGAAGCACATGCTACTCTCGAAGCACTTAAGATGGCTCGTTCTCACGGTTGGAGCTCAATTATTCTTGAAGGGGAATGTTTAGAGGTCATTAACACATTTAAAGATGATAATCATGCTTTTGCACCATTTGGAGCTTTTATTTTTGATGCTGCAGCTATAGCTTCATAGCTTCATCCTTTATGTTATGTGATTTTCAATTTGTTAAAAGAACCGGTAATCATCTTGCCCATAAGTTAGCGTCTCAGGGTGGATTTCGATGTGTGGAAGGAATTCATCTTCCTTCGGTTTTGGCAATTTAGCTTTAATAATACTTCGTTTTCCTAAAAAAAAAATAAAAAAATAATAATAATAATAATAATTAGGGGTGAAAATTAGAATGTAATTTTCGAATTCTGACAATTTCGATCAGAAAATATCCGAACTTGGAACTATATTTTTCATTATGATATCCGAAGTTCTGATTTTTAATTTTCCAAATTTATTTGGAACAAAATTGGAATGGTATATAAAATTACCGGAAATTTTGATTTCCGAATAGTTCTATGTTTTTTCAAAATATATAATATAATTTTATGATATATTTCGTAACTCCATAATATAACTTATGTTATATTTTATATGAAAAATATAAATACTGAAGGGTCAAGTAAATTAAAATCTTAGAAAATATTAATTTTTTTTAGTAAATATTAATTTGTTAGAAAATATTAATTGGTATAAGAAACTTTATGTTGCATTTTTCCTTATAAGGAAATTTTTGTTTTAATTTGTTGTTCCTACATGTGTTTTTATTTATTGTGTTTTGTCGAACTCTCTTTTGAATTTTCTTGCATTTTTTCCTGCAAATTTTCAGAAAAATAGAGAAAAATATTGTGAAAATTTTCATTATATATGAATTTGGAACAAGAGATTATAAACTAATGTAATTTCCGAAATTCCTCCGATTCCTAGGCATTCCAAAATCGAAATGAATTTTTGCATTCCGATTTTTTTGAAACGAATATTGGAACCCATTTCTTGCTTACGAAAAAAAATATTTTTCTTCCGAAAAAGTCATTTTTCAATTAATTCGGCCCGATTTTTAACCCCACGTATAACAAATTAATATTATCATGAAATAAAAAGTAGGTTCGTATGGTCGGGGACTTGGTTTTTTTTTTTTTTTTTTTTTTTTTTGTTTGTTATAAAAAAACAAGATGCATTAATTAGCAAATTAAACAAGTCAATAGGAAAATTCCATCGCAAAAGCAAGAAAGGGGCAAGGAATGACACCACACCAATTTACAAATTTAGCCCAATCAACAAAATTGTGAATTATCAAAATATAAAATAAAAAAGAAATCAACAAAATTGTGAGTAACAATTAAAATTAACATTCCTAGAACAAAAACATAATTTCCATTTGAGCCAACCAACAAGGGGAAAAAAAAATCTCGTCTTTAATCATGATAGAACTTAAAGCTATGTTGCACGTAAACTTCGATTTCTTAATGTATTCATGTTTCAGATATATTTGCGAAACTCGAGAACACCTGCCGGTCACCTTATGCGCCATTTGCAATTTCTAAAAACTTCGAAACATGTTTGAATAGCAAAATTTTAAATATCTTTGTTGCTTCACTAATTATTTACATAGTTGATAAGTTAATGATTAATTACAAATTGATAGTTGATAATAATATTTATTTTGAATATATTTGTGAAGAAAAATATATAAAAAATAATTTATGTATAAATAAAAACATATATGTTTATATATCATATTTAAAAATATACCGCATGGACTTCTAACATTTACAAGTTTCCCCCTAATTCCCGTATCCCAATTTTTGGACATGCCTTTTCCCGCGTCCGTTTTCCCGTTTCTCCATATCGCCGTTTCCGTGTCGTGCAACATAGCTAAGAAGCAAGCCTAACTCTTTATGGGCTAATTTTTAAAGGTAAATCATGATAATTGATAGTGGAAAAGTTTTTAAAGGGGAATGATTATAATTGATGGAGAAACTAAAAATCACAATAATCATATCTAAAGAAGTCAAACTGCTTCCAAAGATTTAATAAAATAGATGCAAATGTCAAACCATGTAAATGCACATAAATTCCTTCTATTTGAGGGTTATAGGCTCACTGGTTATATTTCTAGGTTGATTGTACTTTATGCTTATAAAGAAAAACTAAATAATATTACTACCAGTTAAAAGGAATTAAGTAGTCAATGATGACATTTAAATTAAGGGGTTGCATGTTTCTTTTTATCCTACACCCGGTGATAAATAATGGGTGAATGTTCTGGTGACACGTGTTATATTTAACTATTTATTATATAGGGATTATTAGGGAAAACTCCCTCATATGCATTGTCTCATTAAACTAGATCTTTTTTTTTTCTGCCTTTTTGAGATAAATCCAATTGCATTTTATTCAGTATATTATATTATTAATAACCTATTTTACCCTTTCTCAAATTTTAACCTAATTAAATCCTTCTAACCCGTAGCGCCTCTTTCTTTTCTCCTCTCCCCCTCTTTTATCCACAACCCACTCCCACATCCACACCCACACTCTCGCAGCCCCACCGGACGACCACACCCACACCCTCGCGGCCCCACCAAACGACCACACCCTTTCATCGGAGACCACACCATCGTCGACCCCTTCATCCTCGGGTATGAGGATCTGTGCTCTTTTATATTTTATATTATATATTATATATATGAAAGAGTTTCTTATGACCGATATTGAATTCTTGTTGCTCTGTAGGAATTCTATTGTATGAGATGCTTTATGAATATACAGGGAGAAAACGAGGCAGAAGACCTTTGCAAACATTCTTCACAATGATTTAAAGTTTCCAAGAAGTAAAGAGGTGTGCTTTTTGATAGATATTTTAGATTATTTTTTATTCCGCAAGAATAATTTGATTATGAAATAGTAGCAATGTAATGGAGTTTTAATAAACTATGTTTGGGTACATTTTAATAAACTATGGTTGGGTATAGGTTAGTCTCCAAGGGAAGCCTTTAATGTATCGATTGCTACACAGAGATCCCAAAAATAGACTAGGGTCACGAGAAGGTGCTCTTGTTCGTTGCATGGTAATTAATCAATCGTACACACTATATTCTTATTATTTATCATTGCAATTTTACTTAAGCGCAATTAAGGAACTAATTTGTTTATTAAACATCTTCAGAGCCCTCCCACGCTCGACGCTCCCATTTCCGAGGAGAAAGAAACGAGTGTAGATCCTGGACTAGATGATTTGCAAACGCTCCCATTATCGATTTTGGGATTCTGGACAGTGCGATGATGTAGATTTACCTATCAGATGTTGATTTTCTCGGCTATTTTCCAGTTCTCTCGACTTGCAGCTTCCTTTGTTTTTTTAATAGCGGTTTTCAATAATTATGTACAGATTTTTATAGTGGTTTTCAATATTTTTACATAAACCACCATAATCTGTATAAATAATTATAGTGGTTTTCAATAATTTTTTACAAATTTTATATAACTGTATATACCGAGTGATTTTTATGTTGACATAGTTGTTATACAGAGTGGTTTTCGAGTTTACATAGTTGTTATACAGAGTGGTTTTCATGTTATATAATTACTGTACATAGTGGTTTTCATGTTATATATAGTGGTTTTCATGTGTTATATAGCTGTTTATACATAGTGGTTTTCATGTTTATATAGAATGATTTTTATTTAAAAAAATTGGAAATACAAAAAAAAAAAACATTTTCAAAAGAATTCGAAATTAAGAAAAAAGAAGAACCATGAAAAAACGAAAATAAAAATAAAATCATTTTTTTAAATTAAAATAAAAAACATGAAAAATATAAATAAGAAAAAAAATAATTTAAAATAAAAAACCGAAAATAAGAAAAATAAAAAAATATTATAATTACAAAATTTTATTTTAAATCAAAATAAAGAAAACAATTAAAAAAAATAAAAAGAAAAGAAAAAAAACTGAATTAACGTGATGAGGGGAATAATTTTAGGAGAAGATTTGGGTGTAGATTATGGGTATAATTTTTTTAAAAATTAAATAGTTATAGTAATTAATAATTAGTGGGGGGCATATATGGTTTTTCAGGCCCATTGGATTTATCTCAAATATCATTTATAAATAAAGGATTTATCAAGAATTAAAATTCCAATGAAGGTTGTTTGGCATATAACCCCTATTATATATTTCCCTACTTGGGTTAACCTGTTGGGTTTTAAAAAAATACAAAAAAAATACACATGTTAGCAGAAGACCCACCCGATGTTTATCACCGGGTGTAGAATCGAAGGAGCCGGGGTTGCATAGATTTCGAAAGAGTTGTACTTCTCAAACCGTAATCAACTAATAAAAATGCATCAAGTAGGATTAGTAGTTACGTACACAATAAAAAAGGGTACGGACTCTAGGTTACAAGTTAAATTACATAAAAACCTCTTGTAATTAAAGTTAAAAATGTAATTAGAAATTCAATTATTTAAAAGTTAATTATAAATTAAATTTTAAAATCATATAAAACAAAAAATTTCCAATACAATATATTTTTTCACTAATCATTTAATCCTAATCTCCATCATCATCATCATCATCATCATCATCATCATCATCATCATCATCATCATCATCATCATCATCATCATCATCATCATCATCATCGATTGTTCCTCTAAAAAAATCATCAATGATCTTTTTCCGGCATTAATTACTCATCGTCAAGTCAAGGTATAAATTTTCTTCTCTGTGAAAAAATAAAAACAAGATCTTTTCATTTGTTTATTTAATTCATAGATTACACAACTTCGTATCTAATTGTGTTTAATATAGCTACCGCGCGTAGGAAAACACTTCATGAATAGAAATCTCAATGAAATATAGGTGATGTTTGCAAAAACTTTTACAAATAAATTATGAGTTTTTTTGCTCACAATCTATTTTAAAGTGTTTGCCAAATAAACTTTTGATTTGGCTTATTTTAAAATAAGCGACTTTAAGTTATAACTTGTTAAGCACACACATGACCCTTCTTTTATTATTTAAATTTATTTTTCAGTAAATTTGCGAACACCCCTAACTTTTGGAAGTAAGTACTTAAAACCAACTTAACTCATAATCCATAATTTCTGCTTTTAAAGCTTTTGCAAACACCACCATAAGCATATAGCATTATCTATACAATTAAATAAATTTTAATTGAAGATATTTGTTTTTACTAGATGTATGTTGGATATTGTTTTTTGCTTTTTTAGATTTGATTATAATCCAATGATGTAATTTATATATTTTTGGGCTAATTAATGAAAGGGTAAGTTGGTTATGTCAAATTATGAGAAAATCCCTCTTGTTTGGTGTTGAGTGTATATTTTACACTCAATGTATACTTTCTTACGAGAATTTTTGTATACTTTTATTGATTTAATGATGCTTAATGAGTGGTTTATTGTATTTTAGGTACAACTTGACGATTTGGAAGTTCCAAGGGCGAAACGAGCCAAAAAAGGTAAAAAACGGGCAAAAACGGAAGAAAACAAAATATGTTGAAAATTGGCTGAAAAGTGGCCCGCGCGGCCGTGCCAAATTTAGCCTATTTTTGGCGCGGCCGCGCCAACTGCAGAAGTTGGGCAGAAGGTTTCGGCTATTCTCGCGCGGCCGTGTGAGAATTGCACTGATTTTCGCGCCGCCGCGCCAAAACACGCTGGAGACAATTTTGGACTTTTAATCACACAAGGAAACCTAAATTCTTTTACCAAGTTGGGACATCTATTTAAGCCCAAACCAAACACGAATTAGAGGACTTTTGAACATAATCTCGGAGCGAGAGAACGAAGAATCGAAGGCGGAGAATTGACATATCTTCATCACAATTCTTCTTTTATCTATCTTTTCTTAATCTATGTCTTTTTATATTTTTATTATGTTTTTCGTAGAAAACATGCGTAGCTAAGTTTTTAATCTATGATTTTGTTGGAACCCTATGTGGGGATTGTGAACCCGTTTTCTTGAGATTATGCAATTATGATTTTATGATTATTTCTTCTACTTGTTATGATTGTTAGTGCATGAACCTGATCAATTTATGTGCTTTATCTGTGATTATTGGGATTGACTCGACAGAGCTATTTTGATAATTAGACGGTAAGTATAAGAGCATTCGAGTAGTTTTCACTGGATGAGTGTGTCAATTGCATGTGGTGTCATAGACATACATATATCACCTTAGGTAGCCATTTACGAGACTTGTTAGTTAATGTTTTATTCATAATTTGTTTGCATAGACATATAGTGAACCGTTTATGAATAATAGACTCATAATACACGCGACAGCGGGTTATGAGTAAATTTGTGTCTCAGGTTAATAATCATGAATCATATATTCATAATTTAGGGGTTTTGGGTGAGCAATTCTTGCATAGGGGGAAGATAAAATCCTAGGTCCGTTTTTATTGATATTTTCTCGTGTTTATTTGCTTTCATAATTAGTTCAATTATTTAGTTGATTAAATTTGACAACCTTGCGTAGGCTGGATAAAAATCATAGTTGTTAGAATTTGGTACTTAGGATTAGGTAATTTGAGTATTCCCTGTGGGATCGACATCCGACTCTCAGGAGTCCCCTTTTACTACTTGTTAGCGATACGTGCACTTGCGTGTTAGGTATTTAGCCCCAACATTTGGGTAATTACAATTATACCCGTTAATTATGAATCTTCTTACACAACCGCCATTGCGGTGTCAAATTTAGTGGAATCTTTTAGATTATGTGGAATATTCTCCATTTGTACCCGTTTTATTTTATTCGGGCTCCGTATTTAGAAACAAGATAACCATAAGATGTGTCTCTTGGCTTGTAAATATCAGGTTGTGGTCCATCAGAAACTACATTTTTTACATAAAACGATTACAAACTATAGAACATTTCACAGAATCTAGAAAATTATGTTGAATATGACACCATAAGGGTTGACGTGCAAGAAAATTTACAGTGGAGGGGGTGATTGTAATTACCCAAACATGAAGGATTTTTTGTAATTTGACTTTACCTCGAGGGGTGGCGCGATAAGTTGCCTACTGCTACAAAGTCAACGTCGGAAACCGGCGGCGGAAAAATCAGGATGAAAAAAAAATTCGAAAAAATCAACGCCGGAAAAGGCGGAAAAATTAGGAAGAAAAAAAAATAAAGTCAACGCAGGAGACTGGCGGTCAACGGCGACGACGGATGAAATTGTTCATAAAATTGTGTTTTAGGTCAAAATTGAATAAATTGTGAAATTTGGGGTCATATTAAAATATGATGAGCAATTTTAGTCTTTATCCAAACCTCTGGACCATGTGTGGACTTATTTTGTAAAAGAGTATATATATATATATATATATATATATATATATATATATATATATATATATATATATATATATATATATATATACACACACACACACAGTGGCGAGGAGAGATATATGTGTGAGTGGGGACATATATATATCGGGGTTTCGGGGCTATTTGAGAAATTAAAGATGAAAATTTGATATGAATTTTTTTTCCCTCTATTTTCAAAAGATAATACAAAAGCGACTCGTGAGAGTTATTTTGCTATAAAAATCTAAGACACATGTATATCGAGTCGATTATGAAATTTACACAGTGGACTTTTAATTAATATTCTTTATGAAAATTAAGATGAAAAAAAAGTGGACTTTTAATTAATATTCATTATGAAAATTAAGATGAAAAAAAAGACGTCAAACGTTAATTGATCGCCGGTGTGCGTTCGATAGCCGGTGGGTAGCAATTTAACCGCTATTAGTGCGACTATAAAATACAACAAAGTTTTTCTTTTTGTTTTTCAAAGAACGAGAACGAAGTTAGGAAATAGAAGATGAAGACAAGTCAGACATGAGGAGGGCTTTGAGAAGTGAGACGACTTTGAATAAGTGGGCTTAAGTGGAATAAAAGTAAATGAATAAAATAATATAAGTAGTAGACTAAAAAAATAAAAATAAAATGTATTATATATATATACACTAGCGGAGGACACCGCGAAAGGCGTGGTGCCGATGCCCAACTATTTACAGTAGAACCTCGATAAATTAATACCCGATAAATTAATAACCTCGCTTAAATAATAAATTTTCCCGGTCCCGACTCGGGGACAACGTGCTAAATTAATAATTCGCTAAATTTATAAGATAATACACATTCGGAAATTTTAAGAAGCCCCATATAATATATAAATTAATAATGTATAAAAAAAATTCTTAAATTACATGGTATAGTCCATATTTTATAGATCTATGAAGGCTTAATATAATATAATTTAATTCTCACTTGTTTCTTGTAGAAGTTCACATTACCATCGATCTCGTCTCTCACTTTTCTTAACATGGTTAGAACTTTCAATATAGTTTTCTCATAACTCAACATAAATCGCTCTATACCATTACTATTTTAAGAGCTTCCATTCGTGAAACGGGCTCTATAGTGCATTGAACGAATGGTACAATGAATAATATATACGTAAAAAATTAAAAAAAAAATGTATTTATTGAAAATAATAATAAAAATAATTTCATAAATTAATAAGTTAGTAATTAATGTATAAATTAATAATTATTAATTTATCGATAAGTTAATATTTCGCTAAATTAATGAAATCTTGATGGTCCCAACTGTATTAATTTATAGAGGTTTAACTGTATGTCTAAATATAAAATATCGCTTTGCTGGGAACTTTGTAATAAAATCAAGAACATTATCTTCATATGCATGTAAATCAATATGGAAGTCATCGTCATCCTGCATTTATTTATACTAATTGTCTATCTTGATATATCAATTCCAAAAAGAAGACGTATTTGTCGGTTCGCCACACTCATTACAGTTGTTTCGGTACTGTTCGCAACCCTATCTCATCCTCCGCCTGTCGTAACTCAATACATACATATGACCAAAATAATATAATGCACAAACAACGAAATAAACTACATAATTAGTCAATGTTAATATCTTCTTCTCAAGGCGAAAAAGAAAATTAATATACTGTCAGTTAAATAGTATGACAATACTAACACCAACTGTATTATTGAAATGGCTGACATGTATGCATTATTTACAATTTCTAGAAAATGAAACACGTCAAAGTGATCAGAAATGTTTGGCGAGCACAATATGTAAATCAATTTGCAGTAATAAACCATCAATGAGATTAATAAATTTTGATTAAGATAGGGTTGAACTCACTCGAGTTTCTGCTCTTAACAGAAGTTCTCAAGCCAAAACAAAAATTCGATCTTCACCATGTGTGCATCTAGACAGATAGTTTGAAGAAAACAACTAAATGTCATGTAACTGAAAAAAAGAGAAAAGAAATTACACCGAAATATTTAACCCCAATTCATAATTGTAAACCCTTATTTAACTTCAATTCCATCAATTTTGATCATAAGAGTCCGTCGATTTTTTTTTTCCACCGGCGGTGTTGAAATTGTTTTTTTCTATTTTTTTTCGCTGCTGCTGACTGGCGGTCAATGCCGGTCTCCGGCGGCATTGACCTTTTTTTTAACAGAACATTACTATGGTTGACATTAATATTATTGTATTATCAACACAGTAATATTACTTTCTACCTCAACAATATTTTATTTGCTTTGCTGACCGGTCAACATAATAATATTAATGTGGTTGACAATTTGAGATTAATCCACACTCCTTTCACCTTCTTTCTAATTTCAATTTCGCCCTTCCACAACATTATTCCCACTTCTCCCATCCTCGTTTCTCCTTTCCTTTTTCTTTTTAAATTAATTTTTTTTCAATTTTTTTCTAATTTAAAAAAAAAATACTGTTTTTTTTGAATTTTTTTTCACTGTTATGTATATTAATCGACTATCAACTTAAGGCATAGTCGATCAAGGGCTGACTAATAAAATCGTGGTTGCATAATGAAATTGACTAAAAGTAACAAAAACGACAATAATGCCCTCAATGAAACCCAACACGATTCAATAAAAAAAATCCAAACAATAACCAACCAAAATGAATAACAAAAACAACTAAAAAAAACTATAAAAACCAACTATCTTTACAAAACAACAAAATATTTAAAATTGTAATTGATTTATACAAATCGGATGATGGATTGACAATGGCAGAACAAAAATGCACCATCCCTATATCCCCAAGTCAAACTATGTTGGAAAAATAAAGAAACAATAAACAAAATTCAAAAAAAAAATATAGTTGATTAACCTTAATCAACTACTGGGCGAACTTCCTCCGTCTGCACCATCCACCGTGCAGTCTATCCAAAAAAATCCTAGATATGCTCCCCATCGTCACCGCACCCTCGGCACACCACACCATCACACCCCACCATTAACGCTTAACTAGTGTCGGCACCGCCCTATGCAATCGCGTATCTCCGCCGATCACCTCCCATCCGGCCTCTTCTTCATCTCTCTTGGAGCTTTTCTTCACCTTCATCACCACCACCACCATTTTTATTTAGTGGCGACGGCGCCTCCAAGGAGACGTGCCATCATACTTTGCTTTTTTCATTTCTTCATCCGTAATTATACAGTAATTAGTCAGTTTCAAAAATTAAGAGAGAAAATGTCTTTTGCATACCTCCTGCTCCATCAAGACCTCCTCCCGTTTTTTCGATTGCTCAATTGAAACGTCCACAACACACACACACACAAAACATCGTGCGACTGACAAATTAGGCGAGAAGAGAGAAGAATGTAAGGGTAGTTTTGAAATTATAAAAATAGGAGTTGGGTGGAATAATAGCTAAGGGGGTTTTCTCTAATTATTTTTTGGAGAGGGGTTTTCCTTAACTACATTTCCTAAATGGGGGTTCATGCTAATTTTCCTTATAAATAAACGCAAAATTAATGTATATGACAAATTTACCCCTAACCCTTCAAACCCAATACCTAATTGTAACCCAATTTAACTTCAATTTCATCATTTTTTACCACAAAATTCAATTTTTACTTTTTTCTTTAAACTTTTTTTTTTGCTTTGCCGCCGGTATCTGGCGCTGACCTTTTTTTTTTTCTAAAATTTTTATCCGTTTTTCTTTGCGTCCACCGCTAAACATTGACCGTACTTGTACTTTCTTTAACAGTAATTATACTTTCACTAACATTAATTGTATTGTCGTTGATAAGTATATTTAAGTAATTGTACTATCGTTGTCAACCACATCAATATTATTATGTTCTTTGCTTTTTTTTTTTTTTTTTTTTTGACAAGTAAACATAATAATATTATTGTCGATGACGGTAAAATTAGTATAACGCAATAATATTACTGTGAACCACATCAATATTTTTTTTTTATTTTGTTTGATTTGTTGACCGATTAACGTAATAATATTACTGTAAAAACAATAATATTTTTGTGGTTCACGGTAATATTATTGTCATTACAGTAATATTACTGTCAACCACATCAATATTAATTCTTTTGATATTTTATTATATTTGCCTTTGTTGAATAGTCAACATATTAATAGGGATGTGCATGGATCGGTTTTAACCATCAACCAACCCATTTTTGACCCATAATTGTTGACGGATAATCAACCATCAGCTGACCCATTTAAGTTGGGTCAATAATATAAACCAACCCATGTATAATTGGGTCGATAATGGTTTCTAATATGCTAAATAGTTGGTTAGTTGGGTAATATCGGCCAACCAACTTTATTTATTAATTTATTATTTATTAATTTTATTTAAAGTATTTAATATTTTTAATTTTTAATTTTAAATTTTATTTTATATTTTTATTAATTTTATCGCCTCGTATTTTATTTTCTTTATTTTAGTTTGAACTATTATTTTTTGTTGAACTATTTATGTTTAATTAAAATACATATGACCCGTAATGTTTTGAATTTTTATTCGAATATTGTTGAACTAGTCATGTTTAATTGTGAAAAAAATAGTGCTGTAAGTTGTAACAACTAATAAAAAAAAAACTAGATGGATGACCCATCAACCAACCCACCAAATTGGTTATCAACCACCACCCGACCTATGTAATTGGGTCGATAATGGTTTTCAATATTTACTAAAGTCGATTGGATGTGTTGAGTTGGTTTTATAGCTGGTTTTTAACCAACCCAACCAACGCACAGTCCTACATATTAATATTACCCTATTACACAATAATAGTGATTTTTATTGTGCATATAAAATTGTACTAGAAAGTAATGTGGCAATATTAATGGTTCAACATGCCAATAATTGTTGAAGAACAAAAAAAAAATTAAAAAATTCAACGCCGGAGACCGGCAGATAATAGTGCGGCGGGGGAAATTGTACTCAAAATTGAATTATAGGTCAAAATTGAATAGAAAATAAAATTGCCTGTAATTTAAATATCTACCTTATTCCTTTCTTGTCCTCCTTCACCTGTCTGTCATATTTGACTTTAACTTTCTTTACATCTAAGTCTTCCTAAATTTGCTAGTATGTCTGCAGCCCTATTACAAAGTCAATCCATAGAACTTTCAGCTTGACCATTTTATCTTACCAACTTGCGCGGTCCTTCACTATATTAATCTATATAAGAATCTATGGCTTCTCCAGCTTCTGGCCCATTTCTTTTCCCTTTTTATTTGGCCCATTTAATACTAAAACGACGTCGTTTTGCATATTTTTTCTCCAAAAGTAACTGTGCCCATTTTTCTTTTCCAATTTCATTTATTATGGTCGGTACTCAGTAGTGGGGGGCCGCTGTCGGTTCCTGACGCAATATTGCGTGTGCAGCACCCCTTTTCTCTCTCCAACAAATTTCTTTCTATTTTTCTTTTTATATAATAAAAATTAAAAAAAAGAATAAAAAAGAAAAAAAGAAAAAAGGCCCATCTTCTTCATCCCGTCCGCCACCACTCCAAATCCCTAACCCCACCCACCTCACCTCACAACTTCACCATTTCTCCCTTCCAAAAAAGCCAAACTTTAAAACCCAAACAAAACCTCTGTTCCCCCTTCCGAAAATTCCATTCCCAGTCACAGTCCTCACATTGAAGGAGATAAAATCCCCAAAAGTCAACCATTCGCCGGCCGGAATTTTTGCCCGGGAAAGATGGGGAATCTGAGAACGGCGATGGACGCAACATTTTGGGACATGAACATATCCACTCCGCAAGCCCTCGACGGTGCTTCCAAGGCGGTTCCCGGCGATCCCATACCCATCGACGGCGGTAAAGCAAGTAAAGCCCTCAGAATTCAGCAGCTATCTCTCTTGGGGAACGGTTTTCCTTTGGGAATCATTCCGTCGTTTTCTCCTTCGGCGAATCCCATACCCATGACGGCTCTTTTGGGAATCCAAAGTTTGCAAAAAACTTTGGATTTTTGGGGCCGTGGTTTCTCTGCTGGAAGATTGAAGATGACCATGGTTTGAGGGGTCATGTTCTTGAGGAAGATGTAGAATATTGAATAAGAGAAGAAAGAAAAAAAAAAGGGAAAAAGAAATTCCTTTACAAAAAATACTTTCTTCGTAAACAATTGCGTGCTTTGTTGATCCGACAAGGTTATTTGGAAAGTCACATAACAGCTTTTTAGTATTAACCTCACATACATAGGCCTTCTGCTAATCTATTACATTTTTTGCTTTTGCAAAATTTCTTTTTCTTTTTATTGGAAGCAAAATGTTTCTATTATATGTGTTTTGTTTGTAGAACCTGTATTATTTCATACTCAATAACACTGCCGTGCCTATTTGAAATTTGCATACGGTCCATCCTAGGTTGTGGTGTGCTCTGTTTTAAGTTCTATATTATGTACAGTTTTTTAATCTATGATCAATACCGGCAAGACTCTAATGCATGTTAAGATCTTTTACGATGCGTATGTAATGGGCAAACAGCATCGGGCATTGCGCGGTGCGCTGCCCCTAGTATATATATATATATTTTACCATTTTATCTTACCAACTTAAGCAGATTTTCCTCTTAATAATTTCTTTTTGTGCAATTTTAAAGAAAATGCTATTTAATAATATTTCAATTAGTACCATATATACAAGGATAACAAATAAACTCAAAGTAATTCAATTTTTTTGTTAAGACATGGTGTATACATATCTAGGTGTATACACTTTTTTCGCAAGATTGTTACAGAAGAACCACATATAATTTCCATGGGAACCTAATTTGCACCTTCCCATCCACGGAATATCCAAAACATCTCCTATATATAAAATAAAGCTTTTAAACTATATAAATGATCAATCCCAGTTTAATTTTCATGAACATAAAAATAAACTCACCAAAATTTTTGATAGGGGTGAGTTCGAGACAATCCCGTCTGAAAGTTTTTATTCGCAGACTGGGATCTCTAAATATTATATTATGTTTGAACAAATGTGGTACAGTATTCTCTCCTAATTATTTAGGATTATGAACTAAAATTATATTAATTAAAAACTGTTTTGCTTGAAATATGGGGAAGAAGGCAGCTTCCTTGTGCAATTAAAAATTCTTTACTGCGCAACTTCGGAGTCTCGGACGGGGGTCTCACAATTTGCACTAAGACTGGGACGGGGTCCGAGCTTTAAATCTTCAGAATTTTGATTTTTTCACTTTTGGCCCATACTTTCTCCAAAATTGCAGTTTTGACCCCATACTTTTCCAATTCTTCAATTTGTACCTAAAATACAATAAATCAACTTTTTAAGCACCAATTATCGTTAAAACACACCAAAAGCTCAAATAAAAAGGTACGATAAAGTGTAAAAATATACACTTAACAGAGCCTACCTCCCCCCTCCTCGAACGGTTCAGATAACCGAAGAGGACATTCAGCGTATGATCGCCGAACCTTTAACAAGATCAACTTCTACTTGCTCCTCTAACGGTTCAGATAACCGATAAGGACCTTCAGCGTACGACCACGAAAGTTTCAACTCGTGTTGCTACAGAAGCAATGGCACAACCGTGCGCATCCACCTCAGACCATAGGTCTCGAGCGCCTCATTCTAAAGTAGGGGGCTATCCCATCCCAAGGTTGGCATCACCCTTACCTTTCAACCCCAAGTGGGTGCACATCCCATCTCAAGAGACGAGTATAATCTCCCTACTCAAAAAATAGAACATCCCCAAAGGGGTGAATATCAACCACCTAAAAATAAAAAAGAAAAAAGAAGAAGAAAAAAGAAGAAGATGAAGAAAAAATGAAAAAGAAAAAGAAGAAGAAAAAAGAAGAAGATGAAGAAAAAAGAAAAAAAAAAGAAGAAGGAAAAAGAAGGAGATGAAAAGAAACAAAACGAAGAAAGAAGAAGAAAAAATAAGATAAAAAGAAAAAAAAAAAATGGAAAAGTGCTGACAAAGCCCGCGCGCGTGCAGCACACGCGCCAGACGCGCGCCGCCCTCGGTTCGCGCGCACGCTGGAAAGAAAAAAAATAAATGCAGCGCGTACACAGCACGCGCGCTTGGGGCAGCGCACATCTGCAAAAGGCGCCTTGATCCGCGCGCGGGAGTGAGACAAAAAAAAAAAAAAAAAAGAAAAAGTAAAAATGAAAAGGAAGTAAAGGCAGCAAAGGGCGCGTGGCAACCTCCCCTCCATGCCTCCTCATACCTTTCTCCTCCTTAATTATGTGGGCCATCACCTCTCTCCTCATTAAATGATGTCACATCACACTCTCTCTACACATTAGATGCGCACGCTCCTCCATGCCCGCGCATCCTCCAATGCGTGCGCGACCCCATGCGCGCCTCCTCTCCCGTCTCGGTGCGTGTGAAATTTTATTACTCTCCATCATATCGCGCGTATATTTTTACGCGCTTCACCAAATTGCGCGCGAATTTCAACACGTTCCACCAAATCGCGTACCGATTTCACCTCGCTTCACCAAATCGCGCGAGAATTTCAACGCGCTCTACCAAATTGTGTGCGCTCTCCAACTAAAAATTATTATTTTTCCACGCCACACCAACAGTACATGGAACACTACAACACAGATCTACTCTCGACGCGATCTTTTCGACTTGACTCCCACTTCGAATCGAGAGTGGGGGGCTTGTGAGATAACTCCCACGAGGAGACCACTTGCCCCGTCCTATAACTCATTGCGAGGCAACTCCCACGAGGAGCCAACTCCATCGGTATTAAGAACCCGCAGCAAGGCAACTCCCACGAGGAGCCAACTCGCTCGGAACTACAACCTGTAGCGAGACAAATCCCACGAGGAGCCAAGTCCCTCGGGTCTACGGAACCACAACAAGATAACTCCCACGAGGAGCCAACTCGCTAGGCTCTACAAATCTGTTGCAAGGCAACTCCCACGTGCAGCCACCTCACTCGGTAAAAAGACTCGCTGCGAGACAACTCCCACGAGGAGACAACTCGCTCCGAGCGACCTCAATCCGCACGCTCTTCAATCGCGCGTCATCCAATGCTCCTACAACTTCGCAACAAGATAACTCTCTCGAGGAGATAACGTGCTCACAATTCACTACACAATCGCAAGCTCAAGTTAGCACGATTACAACCTTAGAAACACTTAGAGATATTATGGGAATCTATATAGCCTGGCCAGCTTGATTACTCAAATTTCTCTACTTGCTTTCGACTGGTCTTTCCTTAAAACGTGGCCACGGTCCAAACATACTTACAACCTACGAGGTCTAACAAGGAGCACGATCCCCATAAAAAAAAATCTTGAGATCTTGATCCCCTCCTCAAGTACATCACGCACAAGGCTATATGTAAACACATACGAGCAACGCGTCGCAACATTGACAATGTCAATAAATAACAACTCCCACGAGGAGAATACTAGCTCCGTGCTACTACATTATCGCGAGACAACTCCCACGAGGAGATAACTCGATCAACTCTATAACCCCACGACGAGACAACTCCCATGAGGAGACTACTTGATCCGCGCTATTACATTATCGCGAGACAACTCCCACGAGGAGATAACTCGACCAACTCTATTACCCTACGATGAGACAACTCCCATGAGGAGACAATTCGCTACTACATCGTCGCGGGACAACACCGACGACTCAAGTAACTTGCATTACGACAACTTGGTCGCGCTACGCGCCAATGCGCCTTCACGCCCCTCCGACACACGCTTCAACGCGTCTTCGCACACCATCGACTACTACAATTTTTACTCTCGACACGATATGTCACCCATTTCAACATGGCCCCCACATCGACTCGAGAGTGGGGGGCTCAATGATATGCCTAATTGGCCCAACCCAATGGGCTTACAAATTATTTACCTACTGGGCCACGAGCCCAATATCGAAGACCACTATCACCGAAGCCCAATCACCTTTAAGTAAGGTTTGGGCCCGACAATCTCAACTAATCTATAAATAAAGGTTTGATCTCATTCCTTAAGGTACGTCCTATTAACTGAGCAATACTACTAATTGTATTCTCTGGACTAATTCTATGATCAGCACGTCTGACTTGAGCGTCGAAGGGGTTTCCGCCGGATCAACCCCCGGCTTAGTTCATGTGTTCTGTGATCGCAGGTATCTCAAGGTCATCAAGCTCGTGAGCCAGTGATCCACTCTGCTCTTCCAGCTCATCCTAATTCAACTCACTAAGGTGATCTAACTTTAGCATCATCAAGGTACATGTCTTGACTATGTTCAATGGTATTATCTTAAGAGATTTTCATTATCGGTACTGTGCTAAGTAGTTTATGTGGGTGCTGGCTTTGTGAAACCGAAAAAAAATTTGTAGGTGCTTCTGAATTACATATCTCTAAAGTATGCACATATTATAACCAAGTTATTTTATTTGTGTTGTTATTTGAAACCAGTTAATGGTCTGTGTTGTATCTCTCATTTTGGGTCTTCAGTATGTTGTTGTGATTTGTGCCTATATTAATTATGTGGTTTTCAATTATGTTGTTTTGAAAAATGTCATGTGGTTATGAATTAAGTGCAGTTGATACAAATGTTGCGTGGTTTATTTATTTTTTTTTCCTTCAGAATTTAATGGTGTTATCTAAAATCACTTAATGGTATTAGGTGCAGCAAATGTAGGATGATGGGCAAACATAACAAGAACTCTTGCAAGATGGTCGCATAATGATCGATGCATCGTCTCTTATATTTTTTGTTTCTACTTTTCGTTTATATGTATTAATAATTAGGACGCCGTTTAGTTTCGGGTTTGTGATTTAATAATGCAGTTTCGAATTTTGCCCGTATAAGGCACGCTCTGCTAATCTGTAATTTGTTTTCATGAAAAAACAAATATCATTTTATATTACTATATATTTTATGTTTCAGTTGACATGTCACAACATGTATAAAGTTGTTATTACATATTAAAATGGAGTATAACATATAAATTATTTATGTCAAATCATCATCACTCGCAAGGATGCAGTCGTCGTACACGTCAAACTAATTATAAGTCAAAGTGAAGTTACGTCCATTGATCGCGTCCCACTTCGACCAAACATATTTTATCAATGAATCAAAATTCATGCGATCAGACCATTGCTTTATTGCAACAATCCCTCAAAACCTCAACACAAATGTCACGTTGGAATCCATGAAACTGCACAAAAATAATTACATGGTAAATTATGAAGAAAAAAAAACATGCTATTAAAAAGGGAAAAATAAACACCCTATTACCACGATTGAGAACATACATTATAAATCAGACATGTACAATGATAATAATTTTAAAACGAACACGTAACTTTGTAATCCGGCAACATATCAAAATCACTCTGACATTTTAAAGTATCTATCGAATATATGCTACAACAGCATAACAATGTTGGAGAAAACTCATGTGCATTCATATTAAAATTAATTCGAAAAGTGCTAAACCCATGACTATTACGCACTATCATGGTTTGCGGAGAAGCACGAAAACCACTCTGTATTTCATTGAGACGATTGTATTGTATAATCAGACTCTATATTTTCTTGACACGAAAACCACTCTGTATTTTGCTGAAAACCACTATTGTTTTATATGTAAATGGACACTTGTACCCATAAATGGGAAAATTCTGAAAATCACTCTGTTATTTACTGAAAACCACTATTATTTTGCTACGTAACTGCATTCATATTAACATAATTTCGAACCCAGAAAAAAACCATGATTATTATGGGTATCGGCTATTAAGTGTGAAAACCACTCTGTATTTTCAAAAGGTTCGATCGGCTATATGCTAAAAATCACATAACAATGTCGGGGAAAAAGCAGTTGCATTCATATTAACATAATTTTGCACAAAATAAAAAACCATGAATATTATGGGTGTCGGCTATTATTCGTAAACACCACTCTGTATTTTGAAAGGTTCGTGCGGCTATACGCTAACAACCACATAACAATGGCCGGGGAAAAAACAGTTGCTTTCATGTTAACATAATTTTGAACCAAAAAAAAAGAAAAAAAAAACCATGACTATTATGAACTTACAGAGTTTGCGTAAAAAGAAAGAAAACCCCTCTGTATATTGTTAAGATGAAACGTTCTGCTCCTACAATCGGATTGGTAGAGGATGTGTGGAAATAATACAGATAGCTATGGAACGATTTCTAAGTAATTAAGGGGCGCAATCGTGGAATTATATGAGGATGTGTTGTTACGATAAAATAGGAAAAGATATTACAAATCTTTTTTAATTTTTTTTATTTAGAATCATAAAACATACGTTACTTTTAAGTTAGGGGTATAATAGTGATAATTTATTATTTTTAATTATTTAATACTTAAATGGATTTATCTCAAAAAGTTCTAAAATAATTTGACCTACTGTAATTAGACTTGTGTAATGGGGGGCTTTTGACAAATAATCCCATATATGTGTGTGTGTGTGTGTGTGTGTGTGTGTGTGTGTGTGTGTGTGTGTGTGTGTGTGTGTGTGCACGCGCGCTCTTATTAGTTTTTTTTTTCCTTTTTTTCCTAATTCGGGATTAAAATATCCCGATCGGGGTTGAACCAGTTCCCGAATTCCGATCCCGTATTTGTTCCTAATCCCGATCCCGAATCCCGAAATCCCGAATTCCCAAAGTTTTAGTCTCAAATGGTACGATTCCGATCGGGACGGGACGGGATCCTGAATCCCGATTCTAAATGCCCAGCCCTAGAATTAATAGCTGAACTATTTTTTAGTTCAATTTTTTGAGATTTGTTTGTCAATAAAGTGAAATTCAATTTGAATTTCCAGTTTGGGATCTAAGGCTTATTTGGGAAATTTTCAGATTTTAAAGTTTATGTCTTATTAGGGTGAAAGATTTTGAATTAATGTGTCACATCAAGGATACAAATTATTTTTTTCATTCGATAAGTTTCTAATCAATTATAATTTAAACATTAACAAGTCAAGGTTTTACTCATTCGGTATTTAACTCGAGACCCTTGTTTTAAGTCTAAGTTGAGTTATTAGTTTGCTTCAAAATCCTTATTTATTTTAGCTTCTAAATCTAAATGAAGTTGAATTGTGAGTCCCCACATAATTGTGAATTCATGTGATAATTAACTAGTAATAAAACAACAATAACTCAAACATATATGTTGACATCAAAATTGAGATTAAATTACGAATTAATAGCCTTAAATAAATTGGTTATTAATTCGGATCTCGATTAAAAGTCCATAAATTTGGGCTTATATCAAATTTTTTAGATTAAATTACAAATTAATAATCCAAATAAATCGGTTATTATTTTGGATTTCAAATCAAAGCCCATGATGAATTTAGGTTTTGATGTTGAAGTCCACACTATATTTGGGCTTCACTAATTTGCACCTTCCCATTAGGAATATCCAAAACATCTCCTATTTATAAAATTAAACTTTTAAACTATATAAATGATCAATCCCAGTTTAATTTTCATGAACATAGAAATAAACTCACTAAAATTTTTAATAGGGGTGAGTTCGAGACAAGATATCATTATTTCGGGATTTTGGGATTTGGGATAGGAATTTTAAATCCCAATCCTGTTTGAACGTTTTTATTTCCAGACTGGGATCCCTAAATATTATATTATGTTTCAACAAACGTGGTATAGTAGTCTCTCCTAATTATTTAGGATTATGAACTAAAATTATATTAATTAAAAACTGTTTTGTTTGAAATATGGTCTTCAATTTTCTCCAACCAAATTCACGTGCAAATCAAGTGCAAATGTTGTGCATATTATGTGATTATTCGTGCAAATACGTACTTATTTTTCGTTCAAAAGAATATCAGTTGTTCACTTGTACCAAACCCATGCAAAATAACAATTTTAATTGATGTTTACTCGCCTGAGACGTCTCTCTCTCTCTCTCTCTCTCTCTCTCTCTCTCTCTCTCTCTCTCTCTTGAGTCCCCTTGGATTATCAATGGAGATTATGTATGACAATTTTATGTTTGATAAATGCAAGACTTGTAATCTTTGTGATTAATGCCATTCCTAAATTATATACAACTTCCCACTATTAATCAACACTTAACATTCAATCAAACAAAATAAAAATAACACCACCTAATGAAAGAGATCCCCGTCAAACATAAAAAGGACTGAGTGCCCGGTCCTACACTCCGCCTCTGGCTCTAGCTCGAGCTCCTGATAGATCACATGGTGCTCTGGCATCGCGAGTGGGAGCTCGAGTTCGAGCTTCTCATACAACAGGTGATCTGGCATCGGGAGAGTCACTGGCTTGGGCACCGGAGGAGCCACTGGCTCGGGCTCCGGAGGAGCCATAGGTGGAGCCAATGGCTCGACTGGTAAATGGTCTGCTGGCATGGCTCGAGGCAGAGACCACTGCTCTGTCGGTGAAGGTGGAAGCTGCTGCAGCTCCAAATCTCCCTCATCCAGCAGGGATGTAAGCTCCTCTAGCTCGACGTTTGCATCCTCCTCCGGCTGGGGTACATAATGCTGCCGGATGTAATAGTATGCGAAGATGGCCAGCTGAAGCAGTCCAATGCTAACTCCACCCGAATATGGATCTGCAAATTAAAATGACAAATTAACATATATCAAAAAGTATTGAAATTAATTTTATTATTCTTATTTATATTTAATTACCAAAAACTTGCGCTTGTGTGAAACTTTTGCATTTACGACAGATGCAATCCCGTCCAATGTCTGGAAAACTGTCAACAACAACAGAAATAAATATGGATTCCGTGTTGCGATCAACTCGGACTGTATAAAAAAAACAATATGTTAGTAAAAAGATTAAATAAAATTTAATTAAACAATAATTAAATAATAATAAAAATTTACTATCGTAGATCCAGTATATGTGCTCGGCTGCAGAAGGACCATCGTAGCCTCCGTTCCATATGAGTGGTCCAATCACACCAGTGGCTGGGCAAGCTCCCACAATACAAACAATAGTAACTGCTCGAATCTGGAAATAAAAATTGTACTTATTAATTACTGTTGGAAATTTTATTTATTAGAATAAAATTATTTTAAATGAAAATTTAAAAATATTTTTAGGCACCTATTTGATCAATAGGTGTGACAATATGAAGAGGTGTGGCCACACCTCTTCACTTGTTTAATTTCCTAAGGGTTGTGTTCATTAATCACAACCATAGGAAACTTATAAATAGAAACTCCACATGTTTGATTTGATAGCAACATAAAAAATCAATTCAATTCCATAATTTTGTTCTATGGAATTCTTCTTTCTTTATACCGGAAATATTCTTTGTAGAATATTTTATTCCGTATTCGATTCGAGAGTTTGAGACACAAAGAAACGTTCGTTATACTCGGGATTTTGAGTGCTCATATGCCGAGTTAGCCGTTGTATATTGGGAGACCAATGCCAAATAACTGTAAGCACCGTAGCCGGACAATATTGTCTTAAGGAAAGAGTTTTCTCGCCTCGGCTAATCTTTTCGTATTTTCACTAATTAATTTGTTCGACATTTTTACTAAATTCACTACCCGTTTATATACCGGGAACAACAATTACGTATTCTTGAAAGAAAAAAAATGTCTTATTATAATTATCAATACTTACTCTATGACCGGGAGGAGCAAAATAAATGTACATCGCGAGGTACATGACCTCCATGGAACATCGAATGGCATCCATGTGTGTGTGTGCGCGCGTTTATTAGTTTTTTTTTTTCTTTTTTTCCTAATTCGGGATTAAAATATCCCGATCGGGATTGAACCAATTCTCGAATTCCGGTCCCGTATTTGTTCCTAATCCCGATCCCGAATCCCGTAATCCCGAATTCCCAAAGTTTTAGTCTCAAATAGTACAATTCCGATCGGGACGGGACGGGATCCCGAATCCCGATTCTAAATGCCCAGCCCTAGAATTAATAGCTGAACTATTTTTTAGTTCAATTATTTGAGATTTGTTTGTCAATAAAGTGAAATTCAATTTGAATTTCCAGTTTGGGATCTAAGGCTTATTTGGGAAATTTTCAGATTTTAAAGTTTATGGTTTATGAGGGTGAAAGGTTTTTAATTAATGTGTCACATCAAGGATACAAATTAAATTTTTAATTCGATAAGTTTCTAATCAATTATAATTTAAACATTAACAAGTCAAGGTTTTACTCATTCAGTATTTAACTCGAGACCCTTGTTTTAAGTCTAAGTTGAGTTATTAGTTTGCTTCAAAATCCTTATTTATTTTAGCTTCTAAATCTAAATGAAGTTGAATTGTGAGGCCCCACATAATTGTGAATTCATGTGATAATTAACTAGTAATAAAACAACAATAACTCAAACATATATATATGTTGACATCAAAATTGAGATTAAATTACGTATTAATAGCCTTAAATAAATTAGTTATTAATTCGGATCTCGATTAAAAGTCCATAAATTTGGGCTTATATCAATTTTTTTAGATTAAATTACAAATTAATAATCCAAATAAATCGGATATTAATTTGGATTTCAAATCAAAGCCCGTGATGAATTTGGGTTTTATGTTGAAGTCCACACTATATTTGGGCTTCACAAATGTGTTATAATAAGCACTAAATTCTTATTTATTCGGGTTAGTCATTCGGGCTTATAAAAGCTAGCCCACATGAATTTGCAAGTATCCAAGTCCACCGGCCCAAGTCTCAAGTCAAGAAACCCTAAATCGAGCCTATAAAAGGAGGTATCAAACACACACAAACAGAGATACGAGGAGACAAGGACACAAGCATCAAGCAAGGCGTACATCAAGCACTCAAAAGCTCTCAAGTCTCGAGCTCTTGCCACGACGAAGAACAACAACCGCGGAGTTTCTACATCTTCATCAAGGCACCATATCCACAAGACCTAGAAATCCCCAAATCAATTTCTAGATATTCATATCTACTTCCGCAAATCAACGGAGGAATCAAGCTCTCAATTCAAGAACAAGCTTCGGCCCTTGGATTAAATCTAGGAGAAGAATCAGAGGAATCAAAAAATATTGTAACCCATTTCGTTTTGATTAAAATATATTTATTTGTTCCTATTTTTTCTTGTCTTGTAATTTATTTTGCAGACATTTAAATTTGAGGTTAACAAATTGGCACGTCCAGTGGGACCACTTTGCCTCTCATCTCCTCTCCTACTTTGAAGCGCATATTCTCGTGTTCAACGATCCAATGGCTCCAAAGAAGAACCAAAACTCTTTGATCCAAAAGGATGCCGAGATTGCCACCGTTGTTGGTTTATCATCCATCGGGGGCAAGATTGATAATACAACTACGAAAAATGGCTCAAGCTCTTCAGGCTCGGAAGAGATCGACTCCAAATCTCAAGCCTTCAACACATTGCCGGTTATGGTGGTTGATGCGACTTCCGTGGATGAGCAATTGGCGCACTTGACCCAAACAATGGCTAATGTTCAAAAAATAGTCGAAGACAAAGACATGAAAATCGCTCAATTAATGGATAAGTTGGAACAGTCAGAAGTTGGGGAGTTTAGCCCGAAGCACGAATCTTATCCGCTTCGTGACGAGAAAGCAAAGCAAGTGGAAGAAACACAGTCCAAGCCGGACTTTGTGTAAGGCGCCACTCATTCTTCGATGTCTGTTGCCACGCTATCTGTTCAGCAATTGCAAGAGATGATTGCCAATACCATCAAAGCGCAATATGGCGGACCATCTCAAGTCTCACCCATATACTCAAAGCCATACATTAAGCGGATCGATGCATTGAGGATGCCAGCGGGATACCAACCCCCAAAACTTCAACAATTCGACGGTAAGGCGAACCCCAAACAACATATTGCTCATTTCATTGAAACTTGCAACAATGCGGGGACTAACGGCGATCTCTTGGTGAAACAATTCGTAAGATCACTCAAGGGAAATGCTTTCGATTGGTATGTCGATTTGGAACCCGAGTCCATCAACAGTTGGGAAGAGATGGAACATGAATTCTTGAATCGCTTCTACAGCACGCGTCGTACTGTAAGTATGATCGAGCTTACCAATGCGAAGCAGTGGAAAGATGAACCAATTGTGGATTACATCAACCGTTGGCGTGCACTAAGTCTAAATTGCAAGGATAAGCTATCGGAAGTGTCGGCAATTGAGATGTGTATCCAAGGGATTCATTGGGGGCTTCTCTACATCTTACAAGGGATTAAGCCTCGAAATTTTGAAGAATTGGCTACGCGTGCCCATGATATGGAGTTGAGTATCGCGAACTATAAGAGTGCACTCCCACTAGATGGTCAAAAAGGGGAAAGAAAGGATTTTAAGAGAAACGAAAAATTCTCTAAAACTTCTACCAAGGAGTCAATGGCCATAAAAGCAGTGGGTTTGAAAATTCATTCGAAGAACGAAGATGACAAAACCGGTGAACATCAAATATCAAACGACAGACGTCGACCCACGTTGAAGGAAATGCAAGAGAAAGAATACCCTTTTCTGGAATCGGACGTCTCCCATATATTTGATGAGCTGCTGGCAAGGAAATTGATTGACTTGCCGAAACCGAAACGGCACGAAGAAGTAGGAATGATGGATGGCCCAAAGTATTGCAAATTCCATCGAGTTGTCGGCCATCCCATAGAAAAATGCTTCGTGGTCAAAGAGAAGATCATGAGACTCGCGAGAGATGGCAAAATAATACTAGATACTGAAGATGTTGCCAACTCGAATGTTACAAGTGTCACTCCACTCTCAAGCGACACATGTCCCGCATGGAACACCCAAAAATGCCCGCCCGCACCTATGAAGAAAGTGTCTGTATTTCAATTTGGGAGTTTGGAACCAAAATTGGTAAGGGCTTTATTTCACGAGGAGGAAGTCATACACGATGAAAACCCCATTTCTGCTATTGAGGATGATGGAGAATGGATTCTAGTGACACGTCGGCAGAGACAGAGGGGACGTGTTGAAAAACTTCAAGTAATGCCATCACGAAACCCACAGCCAATAAAATACATTCACCATGCCAAATCGAACAAAGACTCAAAGGTGAGTGATGATGCTTCAAGAAAATCTTACGGAAGTTCGGTTCCCAAGCACGTGACTTTGAAAGAGTTCTTTCCGAAAGAGTTTTTCCTGCAAAAAGTTGAAAGAGCATACGTTTATCGGATGAGAGCGACAATCAACATTATATTCCTTGTTGTGCTGCTATGACTTTCACGGACGATGACTTGTTGTTGGGATCTAAACCTCACAATCGTCCGCTCTTTGTTTCGGGATTCATACACGAGCAAAAAATTAATCGTATTCTCGTAGATGGAGGGTCAGCTGTCAATATCTTACCAAAATCCACCATGAGACAGTTGGGGATTGCTACCGAAGATTTGTCTCGCAGCTGCCTTACTATTCAAGGATTTAACCAAGAAGGCCAAAGAGCTATTGGGATGGTTCGTTTAGACCTCACAAGAAGGCCAAAGAGCTATTCCATGTGATTGATGCAAGAACCTCTTATCACTTATTATTAGGAAGGCCATGGCTTCACGAAAATGGAATTGTCCCATCTACCCTTCATCAATGCTTCAAATACCTGAGGAATGGAGAAATGATGAAGGTCTATGCTAATGCGAAGCCCTTTACCGAGGCAGAATCACACTTTGCGGATGCCAAATTGTATCTAGAGTCAAACCTGAAGTGCGAAACGGTGATTTCAAAGATGCCGATATGCCAGCCTATTAATGGAAGTCATTTGGAACTCGTACCGACGAAGATCGGTTGCACAGAGGAAAAGAAGGTGGCCACTTCGGTTGAATCTCCGATGAGCAAACATGACGGAGCTGTGAGGAAGTTGAGTTTGCCAGTGTTTCGTTGCGCTCCCCGGTCACGCCGAGGAAGCCAAATTTTGTTCAGTGAGTGCACCACATTATTAGAGGATGGACAAGAACGACCGAAGGAGCAAGAGCCAAGCCATTGCCACCTTATTAGGGAAGACTTAATCATGCCTATTATCGGCTTAAGTCCATTGGCGCATGAGCAGACACATGATGTTGTACCCCAGTCTCAATGGCCTAGGGAGGCATATGATCCAAAGTCATATAATTTATGAGCTAAGTCTGGTTACAACTTCTCTAATCCATCTCGGCTAGGCAAACTAAAACCTGAGTTGACGGGCAAAAAGATTCATGGGTTAAATGAAATGCAAAGTACATTAAGAACACAAGGTTTTCGCGTTAATCAACCCAGAGTCGGTTTGGGATTCACACCCATCGAGCCAGTTAGAATACGCATTTCAAGGAAAGGAGAGTGCGCCAATGTCCATCATATCACCATAAAGGGTGTTGGAAATCAAAAGAAAACTAGCGGTCGCATTTCTATTTTTGATCGAATTGAGGCTCCTACCACCCAATCTTCTGTCTTTGAAAGACTTGACATTCATGTTGCGCGACCCTCGGTCTTTGAAAGCCTTGGTCCTTCTAATAATGTCTCGAGTGTTCACGGTAGACTTTCTACAGATACTCGTTCAGTGTTCTCACGACTGGGAAATCACAATAGGAACCAAGACGGAAAAAGAGTGCGAGAGGATGAGATAGATGTGTTTGAATCAACGGATGAAGCTCAAGCTCGTCAAATGCTTCGATCACGCCAAAGGGACCAACCGCTCTTAGTTATTTCCATGAATGGATCAGTGAAGGTGAAACAACATGTTACTAGCCATCATGCCTCTAAAGAGAACGGAAATGGAAGCGAAGACGAAGTCGAAATTGTCGTCAGCAGTCATTATGCAAGTATTGTTGATGATCAAGAGGAAGTTTCAGAAGATGAAATACAAGAGGCCCCTGTGGAACTGGAGGATGGAGGGCAAGCTACTGTTGATAAGTTAAAGGAACTGAACCTAGGCACATTAAATGACCCCCGCCCAATATTCGTGAGGGCAATTTTAAGTCCTAAAGAGGAGGAACAATATCTTGAGATATTAGGCGAATACAAAGATGTGTTTGCGTGGACATACAAAGAAATGCCCGGGCTGGATCCCAAAATCGCAATCCATCACCTTGGTATAAGAAATGGAGCGCGCCCCGTAAAACAATCGCAACGTGTACTTCGTTCCGAGTTAATTCCTCGAATTGAAACCGAAGTCAACAAGCTCATAGATGTTGGATTCATCAGGGAGGTCAAATATCCAACTTGGATCTCTAGCATTGTGCCACTCAAGAAGAAGAATGGTCAAATACGCATTTGCGCTGATTTCCGGGACTTGAACAAGGCTTGTCCTAAGGATGATTTCCCGTTACCTAGCATCGAGCTCATGGTTGATGCGAGAACCGGACATGAAGCATTATCTTTTATGGATGGCTCTTCCGGCTACAATCAAATTAGAATGGCTCCGGAAGATGAAGAATACACGGCATTTCACACGCCAAAGGGAATTTACTGCTACAAAGTAATGCCGTTTGGACTAAAGAATGCAGGCGCTCCGTACCAGCGTGCCATGCAAAACATCTTTGACGACATGCTGCACAAAAGAGTGGAGTGTTATGTCGATGTCCTCGTTGTCAAAACAAAGAAAAGAGATGACCATTTGAGGGACCTTCGGATTGTGTTCGAACGCTTGAGAAAATACAACTTAAAGATGAATCCTCTTAAGTGTACTTTTGGCGTCTCTTCCGGTAAGTTTCTTGGCTTCATAGTCCGTCATCGTGGTATAGAGGTTGACCCCTCTAAGATAGATGCCATTCAAAAGATGCCTGCGCCTAGAAATTTGAAAGGGTTTAGAAGTTTACAAGGAAATCTCGCATTCATAAGAAGGTTTATATCAAATCTCGCTGGGAGATGTCAACCATTCAACATCTCATGAAGAAAGACACACCTTTTGAATGGGACGAAGGATGTCAAAATGCTTTTGAAAACATAAAGAAGTACTTATTAAATCCGCCCGCCTTAGGGGCTCCTATACCGAAAAAGCCACTCGTATTATACATAGCAGCTCAAGAAAGGTCCGTCGGTGCTCTTATGGTGAAAGAGAATGAATTGAGATACTCCCCGGTGGAGAAAATTTGCTTGGCACTATTCCGGCATGGGAAATGTTCTTTGATTGGGCCGCACGGTCCGATGGATCGGGGGCAGGAGTTGTTTTTGTGTCACCCGAGAAACAAGTTTTGACATACTCAGTGGTACTGGACGAGCTCTGCTCCAATAATGTGGCCGAGTATCAAGCTTTGATCATTGGTCTTGAAATGGCTTTAGAAATGAATATTACGGAGATTGAAGTTTATGGTGACTCAAAATTGGTTACCAACCAACTTTTGAATGTATACGAGGTTAGGAAAGATGACCTTATTCTTTTATGTCAACACGCTTCAGACTTGGTGGCGAAGTTTGAAAAGGTCGTGTTAAATCACATTATGAGGAAAAATAATAGAATGGCCGATGCGCTAGCTAATCTAGCAACCATTTTAACTTTGGCGGAATGAGAGACAACAAGTGTTCCCGTGTGTAATCGTTGGATTGTACCATCATTCGTTGAAGTTAGTCATGAAGACGCTAATACTACATCAATTTCAATCAATGATGATCAATATTGGAGAATACCATTGATCAATTACTTGAGAAATGGAGAATTACCCGGGAAAGTTCGTCATAAGACGAAAGTAAGAAAAAGGGCGCCTCGTTTCATTATTTACAAGGATATGCTTTATCGTCGGTCTTTTGAAGGCAATTACCAGCGTTGTTTGTATGGTGAAGAGACGACTGAAGCAATTATGGAAGCACATTCCGGGATTTGTGGTGCTCATCAATCCGGTCCGAAGCTACACTTTCAAATTAAAAGAATGGGCTATTATTGGCCTACGATGGTCAAAGATTGCTTGGATTATGCAAGAAGATGTGAAGCTTGTCAATTACATGCGAACTTCATACACCAACCTCCGGAGCCCGTGTATCCTACAGTCGCCTCATGGCAATTTGATTCGTGGGGTCTTGAGGTCGTGGGACCTATTTTTCCTAAGTCGTCCGAAGGTCACGCTTATATATTGGCAGCTACTGACTACTTCTCCAAATGGGCGGAGGCTGTTCCTTTGAAGGAAGTGAAGAAGAAAACAGTGGTCGAGTTCATTCATTCACATCTTATCTTTAGGTATGGAATACCTCGATACATCATTACTGATAATGGAAAACCATTTTACAACAAGTTGATGGATAAATTATGTGTGCAATTTGGGTTTAAGCAACACAACTCCTCAATGTATAATGCGGCTGCGAATGGTCTAGCAGAGGCGTTCAACAAAACTTTGTGCAATCTTTTGAACAAAGTGGTCTCAAAGTCAAAGAAAGATTGGCACGAGAGGGCCGGGGAAGCTTTATGGGCGTATAGGACGACGTATCGGACTGCCACTCAAGCCACTCCGTATTCCTTGGTATATGGGGTAGAAGCTATCCTCCCACTCGAAAGTCAAATACATTCGCTTCGTATTGCTATACAAGAAGGACTAACCGCCAAAGATAATGCTCGTCTTAGACTTGAGGAGCTGGAGGCACTAGATGAGAAGAGATTAGAAGCTCAGTAACAACTTGAATGCTATCAAGCCCGCATGTCTAAAGCATTCAATAAAAATGTTCGTCCTCGATCATTTCAAGTTGGAGATTTGGTTCTGGCAGTAAGAAGGCCAATTACCCTCACCCAACGAATAGGGAACAAATTCGTGTCGAAATGGGACGACCCTTATGTAGTGAAGGAAGCTTACACAAGCGGCGCTTATAAGTTGGTGGACAATGATGGATTACGAATTGGCCCCATAAATGGCAAATTCTTGAAGCGTTACTACCCAGAAACATCTACCTTCGAGGAAAGGAACATGGTGAATTGATGTTGCATGTTCGTTTGAACTACGTTATGACTTGATCCCTTTGAGGAGGGTACGTAGGCAGCTTAGACCCATATTCTAATTTCAGTCAAACCAAAAAAAAAAAAAAAGAATGTTCTAAGTATTTCGCTTGAACTACGTTATGACTTGATCCCTTTTGAGGAGGGTACGTAGGCAACTTAGACCATATTCTAAGTTCAGTCAAACCAAAAAAAAAATATTGTTCTAAGTTGTTCGCTTGAACTACGTTATGACTTGATCCCTTTGAGGAGGGTACATAGGCAACTTAGACCCATATTCTAAGTTCAGTCAAACCAAAAAAAAAAATGTTCGTTGTAACTGCGTTTATTCTAAGCAAGTTTGGTTAATTTTCTTTTAAGTTAACCAATTTGTAAAACCAGGCGGATCCAAAAGTGTGCACGATGTAATCATCCAAAGTTATCATTTGCTACAAAATGATGAAAGAGGGATGCCAAGACGGATAATAAGGCCTTATGAGAAGGAAAAGAAAATTATATTGCATAAAAAAGATGGAATGTTCTTTTACATCGAAAGATAGTAAAACAACATGAGCAAAAAAGAAAAAGGTAGCACTTGCGAACAAATCAAAAGCTTCTAGCTCCTGTCGAGATTCTTCAAGTAGTGCTTCCATCTGCTCCAAAGCTTCTATGTCATGGTTAGATAAGAATGGTGTATTCCCAAGACGAGAAATATTCTCTCTTTTCATAGCCACAACCTGCTGCATCTTGGCCAAATCTTCTTCGACCTTACCAAGGGATGAACTTGCTGATTCTTTCTTGTTCCTCAGCTCTTCTAGTTGCTTGCTGATTTCAAGAATTTCAGCCTTCACATTGTTCGCCGTCTCGACGAGCTCACTCTCTTGCAGTTCAGCCTCGGAAAGATCTCGTTGCGCAAGCAAAAGAGACTTCTCGTGCATCTCTTGTGTCTCTCTCTGCATGAAATCCGATTTGACCTTTGTGTATTGCGAAACATCTTCAAAATATGACTTCAAGCGCTTCTCCAATGGTGATATGTCTTTCATGTAAGCTTGCATCTCTTTGAGCACTTTCTCGATCGGTGGCTTTACCTCGGAAAGTTGTTGAAATGAAGTATTCATGATCTTTTGGGAAATCCTTTGGCACGAGAAATTCAAAAGTACTCTTTCGGCTTCACTTTAGATGATCTGAGGAGAAAACTCGGAGACCTCAACATATGCCTTCTCGATTGCGGGAACGGGCGAAACTGTCTCTTGTTGTTCGGTAAAAATCCTCTCCACTGCAAGAGAAGTTGTTTTTTGTCGTTTGTCTTAAGGATGCGAGGTGGCACCCGTTTCATGTAAACCCAAAAAGTTGGCCTCGTTTACCGATCCCAAACTGACCTGAGAAGTAAGACTGACACCTCCTTCGAAACCGGGAAGCTAAAAAAAAAAAGGTAAATAAAAAAATGAAAAAAATAAATAAAATAATAATAATAATAATAATAATAATAATAATAATAATAATAATAATAATAATAATAATAATAATAATAATAATAATAATAATAATAATAATAATAATAATAATAATAATAATAATAATAATAATAATAATAATAATAATAAGAGTAAGAATAATAATAATAATAAGACTAATAATAATAATAATAATAATCATAATAATAATAATAATAATAATAATCATAATAATAATACTAATTATCATAATAATAAATAATAATAATAATAATACTAATCATGCTAATAATAATAGTAATAATAATAATAATAATAA
>NW_012194999.1:250576-281371 GCF_000504015.1 Erythranthe guttata | reverse complement strand
AGCAGTTTCCCTGGATTGACTCGAGAGAGAGAGAGAGAGTGACAAATGAAGAAGAGAGAGAGGGAGAGTGTGTTTCGTCTCAGGCGAGTAAACATCAATTAAAATAGCTATTCTGCATGGGTTTGGTACAAGTGAACAACTGATATTTTTTTGATCAGTTGTACCCTATTCCTTCATTTTCTTTTTCTTTTATTTTTTTCCTTCCATTATTTCTCTCTCTCTTTATTAGTAGATCATATTAATTTAATTTTACATGCATGCATAAATATTAAATAGTGAAAAACTATTATTATAATAATTCAGTACTCATTATGCCAAAAACTAATAAAAGTAAATAAATTCGTATTCAGTTGTTCTCGTCAAATTTTATGATTTTATGTCAAATTATTATTATTTTTTAAATATAATAAGGTGATCTAAGTAACTTTAATACTTGGAAATGAAAGCGTCCGATAACACAATTATGGAAATAATTTGTACTTTAAAATGTTTGGAATATATTTCATTTTGATGTTTTTTTATACATTGATAAATGCATGATACATTTTAGTAAACGTAGGACATTTCATTTAATAAATTAAAACCTAGCACTAATTCCATCTTTTTTCGTTGAAACCTTTTATTTTGCAACAATATCGCATTATTGATCATGAAAACATGAGTTTTTCAAAATTTGAACATAACTCAGACCACTGTCTACCGCATACACTTGTTTTTCTGGATTTGTGAAGCTTTCCTAACTCGAATGTTATCACCCGTTTATGTGTTTTTAATCTACAAAAATAACCACGATTATATGGACAAATTTTGAGTTCATATAATTCCCCCAATTTAATTCTAAAAGTTAAAAGAATTAATTGAAATTTTGAAATTCAACACCATCAAATTAAATTAAATTAAGATATAATAAAAAATGAAATATAGGTATTTTACTTAAAACAATAAAGTTAAAGAGTTGATAAATATGTGAACTGTAAGATTAAAAAAGGACATGCGTGTACTGGAATTCATCTTGCATTCATCATTTCCTAAATGGACTTCTAAGAAACATATTCTTTATTTCATATATAGAAAGTTGAAATAATATTTTTTCTCCAATTAATGTTAGCCATTAAACGATCAAATCATTAACATTGAATAAACATCTAAACACAAATTTAAATGGTTCAACATAATATGATGCACGGATTTTATTATCAATTTGATAACACTATATATTGGTTCAATTGCTCTTTCAGAAAAAAAATAATATATATATATATATATATATATATATATATATATATACCTCCAAGCAGTTTCTCTGGATTTACTCCAGAGAGAGACTGACAAATGAAGGAGAGAGAGAGAGAGAGTCGTCTCAGGCGAGTAAACATCAATTAAAATTGCTATTCTGCATGGGTTTGGTACAAGTGAACAACTGATATTCTTTTGAACGAAAAATAAGTACGTATTTGCACGAATAATCACATAATATGCACAACATTTGCACTTGATTTGCACGTCAATTATTTGAGATTTGTGTGTCAATAAAGTGAAATTCAATTTGAATTTCCAGTTTGGGTTCTAAGGCTTATTTGGGAAATTTTCAGATTTTAAAGTTTATGGCTTATTAGGTTGAAATGTTTTTAATTAATGTGTCACATCAAGGATACGAATTAATTTTTTAATTCGATAAGTTTCTAATCAATTGTAATTTAAACATTAACAAGTCAAGGTTTTACTTATTCAGTATTTAACTCGAGACCCTTGTTTTAAGTCTAAGTTGAGTTATTAGTTTGCTTCAAAATCCTTATTTATTTTAGCTTCTAAATCTAAATGAAGTTGAATTGTGAGTCCCCACATAATTGTGAATTCATGTGATAATTAACTAGTAATAAAATAACAATAACTCAAATATATATATATATATATATATATATATATTACACTGAGGCAATACCCACCAATAAATACCCACCAATAACTGGGTAAGTTGAACTGCAAACAAATTAAATCAGATAAAAGAAGATATTAATGAGATTTAAAAAAATAAATTATAATACAAAAAAAATATACTAAAAATATTACCTAAGTAGCCAGTAAGAGTAACAATGGATACATGTGTCATAATTAATTATCCTGAAAATATTAATAATTAATGTTAGCCATTAAATGATCAAATCATTAACAATGAATAAAGATCTAAACACGAATTTAAATGGTTCAACATAATATGATGTACGGATTTTATTATCAATTTGATAACACTATATATTTGTTCAATCGCTCCTTCAGATAAAAAAATATAATATATATATATATATATATATATATATATATATATATATATATATATATATATATATATATATATATATATATATATACCTCCAAGCAGTTTCCCTGGATTTACTCAAGAGAGAGAGAGAGAGAGAGAGAGAGAGAGAGACAAATGAAGAGAGAGAGAGAGAGAGAGAGAGAGAGAGAGTCCTCTCGCGCGAGTACACATCAATTAAAATAGCTATTATGTATAGGTTTGGCACAAGAGAACAACAGATATTCTTTTGATCAGGTGCACCCTATTCCCTCATGCGCTTTTTCTTATATTTTTTCTCACCATTATTTTTTTTTCCATTTTGAATTTCTTCCTTTTGAATTTAACATGGGTGTTTTTGTATTTAACATAGGTCCATAGTACATGGGTGATTTTGTATTTAACCCTTTTTTTATTTTGTTTGATTTGTTGACAAGTCAACGTAATTATATGACTGTCGTTGACAGTAAAATAAATGTAAACACAATAGTATTACTGTCAACAACCTCAATATTATTATATTTTTTTTGGTTTTTTGTTTTGTTTGAGTTATTCACGGAGTAACGTAATAATATTACTGTCTATTATTGTAATATTACTGTAAATACAATAATATTACTGTGGTTATAGTAATATTGTTGTCAACCAAATCAATATTATTATTTTGTTTGGATTTTTTTGTTTGTTTGAGTTATTCACGGAATAACGTAATAATATTACTGTCTATTATTGTAATATTACTGTGGTTGACGGTAATTTTACTGTTGTTATAGTAATATTACAATCACTCACAGTAATATTAATTCTTTTGGCTTTTTTATTATGTTTACATTTGTTAAACGGTCAACATAGTAATATTACTCTATTACATGTTAATAATGAGTTTTAGTTGTGTTAGTATTACTGTGGTAGAGATTAGTATAGCAATATTATTGTGTTAAACTGTAGTTTAGTTAATTTTACAGTGTTTAACAGTAATATAGTTAATATTACTGTCAATCACAGCAATATTGTTGTTTAAACGAAAAAAAATGTTACAGAAAGAAAGAAAAAAAAATCGAAAAAGTCAACGCTGGAAACCGGCGAAAAAATCCGGAATTTTTTTTTTTAAAAAGGCAGCTTGTGGGCACTGGGCAGTAAGATCTATTTAATTTTGTTTTTTTTTTTTTGGTTTTATTTTAGTTTCACGATTATGCCTAACCTAGAAATATTGTGGGATATAAATTTTCTATATATTGTGATAGGGTAAATTACAAACACCCCCCTGAGGTATGACCAAATTACAAAAACACCCCTCTTGTTTGGATAATTACAACCACCCCCCTCAACTCATCAAATTTAGTGGAATCTTCGAGATTATATGGAATATTATCACTTTTGTACCCGTTTTATCCCATTCAAACTCTACATTATGAAGCAAGATGACCATAATATGTGCTTTTTAGCTTGTATATATCAGTTTGTGGTGCATCGAAAACTGTATTTTTTACACAAAGAGTACAAACTAGAGCACATTTCACGGAATCTAGATGACTATGTTGAATTTGGCACCATAAAGGTAAGAAAAAATCATAGTTGAGGGGGGTGTTTGTAATTTACCCTATTGTGATATGCTTGTCTTGTTTGATATCTAGGATGAATTGATGTGTTCTGCATTCTGCCTGTATTCTCATATATAGTTATTGGTCCAGTTTATGTTCTTAAGTTATGATATGCCAATTTGGCAATTTTAAGGGCTTGTGTCCTAGTGAGGTGCTTTATCTCTCAGGATAAATTATTATTACTTTTTTCTCTTATGCATGGATCTATCTTTTGCTTAAATTATTTTGAAGTTAGAATTATCTTAACTGAACTGTCATTTATTATAATTTTCTGAGCTCGCATATTTCTCGCACTAAGTTTATGTTATTTTTTTGATTTATTTAAGGGGTCATTAGCAATACACCCCTCATATAGATAAAAAATAGTGATATGTCCATACCTTAATTCTTCCTTTGTGAAAACCCCGTAAAATATGTATTTCCAATATTACCCCTTTAGTACATATCACGTTTTTATTTATTTATAATTATCCAGTATTTTGAAATTCCTATTAATGAGGCACCTAATCCCGCTAATTAAGCTTAATTATTTACTTTTCCTAATAAAACTGCTCCTAATTAAAAAAAAAAAAAAAACATCAAACCGCAGGCATCGTTGTGAAGAAGGCGCACATATTGAGAATCTTCCCCAAAATCAAAAACTCTCAAAAATCAAAATCCTCTCTTCGAATCTGCACTCACAATCCAAAATCGACGATATTTGGTACAAAATCGTCCACCCATGTTCCCCATTAATAGTCGTATTCTGTATTAGTTGTGTTTCGGTAGTCATAAACCAGTGTAGTTGAGTTGCGGTAGTCACATTCGAATTTGCGTTCTGAAATGAAGAAGAAAACGTCACAGAAGCGTAAACGAAGAGCCAATCCTCAGGACATTATGAAGCTCGACGCCGGTTAGTCTGTATACCTAAATCCTAAGTTTTTGCGAAGCATTTTTGTACAATACGAAAATTCCAAAAATATAGTTTTTTGTGTCCGTAAATCTAATTTAATTTCACTTAAGGGTTTTTGGGGGTAATTTATTTTTGCATACACAGGATTTTTGAGATAGCATTCACATTACCATCATGACTATATGTGATTATGCTACATACACCGTGAATTCATGGTTGTTCTAATTTTATTAAGTTGTGTTATTATGTATGTATGCCGAAATTGAAATTATAACCAATATTAATGGTGTTTTGAATATTTAACTTTTGCAGTGGGAATATGATCTGATTTGATCATGTTATAAAAACCTGTAACTAAATTAGTGTATTGATGTAGTAGTTTTATGTAGTCATGTTGATAGAATGACTTGTATATGTCTGCATGTTGATAGAATTACTTGTATATGTCTGCATGTGTGACCGTAGATCCAAATTAGTTCCACTTTGTTCTTTTAGAGGGGATTTACTTTTGTATATACATAGTTTTTGGGGCAGCAGTCATGTTTGGTATCCGTGTCAGTTTAACTTGTTTTGTATGCGTTGATGTATTATATCCCAACAATAGATGTTGTGTTCTAGTCATATGGAATCATATTGTAGCCTTGTGTTTAAAGTCCTCCAATAATGTAGATTCATAATGTTCATTGAGTTGGTAAACTGTTAATTACAAGACATTTTATGATTATGTAGTTATATAGTCACATTACCATCATAACTATATGTGACTACGCCATATTATGTAGTTATATAGTCGCATTACCACATTAGCATGTTATGAATTTTTAACTTTTGCAGCGAGACTGTGATCTGATTTGATCATGTAATAAAAACATATAATTGCATTAGTGTATTGTTGTAGTAATCTTCTGTAGTCATGTTGGTAGAATGATTAGTATATGGCTGCATGTGTGTTACATTGCTCCAAACATGTAAAAGTATTGATGAATATATGTAGTCATGCATATTATTGATTAGTGTGTAACATACAGAAAATTGAATTTTTACAGATAAAACTCGAAACATGGCACGTGAAGTGCTTGACCATGGTACGTGGAACTCAAATTCAGAGGGAGCTTGAAGGCAATTGTTTCATTCTTCGAGGGTGTAACACTTGAACCAGCACTCTACGACGTACACCCTTCTTCAACTTCGTACTCCCGTTTCCAAGCACAAGATCACAAAAGATAGTGTGATCGGGTCTCAAATTACAGCCCTAACGATCCTGTGGACATACGACAAAGCAAGGCGCACATACTCACTTGGTGGGAAGTCGCTCAGAATCACACCCAATGATTGCCAACTTATATATGGGATACCTATCGGCATTCGTATGATTGATTTTACAAAGTCATTTAAACCGAGAGACGGCCTGGCATTACGACGGTTCGCAGAAGATAGCGCGTGTTATAAGTGAAGCTGCTTGAGTGCTTGCAGAGTGAGTCTTTAGACGACATTGAAGATGCAATCCGGCTTGTAATTTTGCTCCTCACGTCTACAGTTTTCTTCAAACATCTGCTGAAATAGTTGCATGGTGGATGTTCAAGTACGTGCGAGACATTGATCAAACTCAAACGATGGCGTACAATTGGCCAATGGGTATAACAGAGTTCCTTCAGCATCAAATACACATTGCAAAGGAAATAGACAAAACAAAGTGTTGTATCCCGCTAATTCTGGTTAGAAGCTTATACTTCAATCTCTCGTCGAATGTTAGACCCACATCATTTACTAAATAAAAAAACTGATTATTCACGTTGTTTTTTAAAATGGCAGTATTTCATATGTGAGCGAACCAAACTTGTTCAGTTTGTCACAGAAAATGCATTTCCTCGATTCAGCGTTGGGTAATACAGGAGCTGGCTAATGTTATATCAACTACAGCCATAAGAGACATTCAACCCGAGGATGTCAATAACCAACCTTTGGTGCCAACACATACATAAACTCAAATCCTAACCGGGCATTTAGCCATGGAAGAGAGAAGTGACGATGAAGCCAATGATACAAAGGACGGCAGTACATACAGCGAAGAAAATGAAGCAATGGCTTCTTTTGCACTTCACGAAATCGCCAACCAGATGAGCACTGAAGGTGACAACATCACTCATCCATTCGCGCAAAATGTCGCCAAAATCGGGGAAAGGATTGTTGCTGATAGTGAAACAGATGACGATTCTACTACGTACATAGATGTCCCAATTGTCGTATGGCTGAAGCAACAGTACAAACAAATGCAACAAGAAGTAGATAAACTGAAAAATGAAATCGAGGCATGCCATTCTCGTGAATCATCCCTCAGAAGTCAGGTTACACAGCTAACGAATGAAGTAGATGTACTGAGGGGTACAATCACAAGACTCGAGTCACAGAAAAAAGCATTACAATCGCGTGTGGACATATATATTTAAACTTTCATATACAGTCATATTACCAACATATAAAATGCAATCCCATGTTTTTTGGACAGTTGGGCATTTTTAAAAAAAACATTTTGAAGCATCACCATATAGACCCCTCCATTATCAGAGGTGCATTTAAAAAACATTCATATTCACTGCTGTCAGTTTGGTCTGTAGTATATTTTCACATGACTATTGCAATATGTATAGTCATTTTGTGCTGACTTCTTCGTAACTAGATGTTGTTTTGATTGTAGTCATATTACATAGTCACAATCTTTGATCGGTTCATCTTTTCAACTCACAGACTCAATGATATACCTTCACCAAGCAGTCAGGAGAAGACAAAACATGTCATAATACTAGCAAAGCAAGTAGAAGAAGTGAATCTGAAGTTAGCAGATGCCATGAAGAATTCAGAACTCATATGTCACGTTCAGCTATTTCACATTGACTCAATCTTAGTTCATTTTTAAAGTAACTATTTCCATCACAGTAGACTAAACATTACACTTTGAACATAACCAACACCGACATTCTACTTTATGGACTAAAGAATTGGTTAAATTAATCAGCAAATGTTGTACAACTTTCCACCCAGAAAAACAATTATATGCAAAAACTATTAAGGTAATTTTTTTTGAAAAAACTATATTCAAACATCAACCAGACTAACACTTACCTATTTTAAATTTAACTAATTCCATAAATCAGTTATTTCATAAAATACTAATTTACAAATTAAACTATTTCAAGCACGGCTATTTCACACTTAGCTTTTTCTACTGAATTATCTTCAACTGTTTTTAATATTCTGTAATTCAAAAATGAACTATTTTCAACCACAATAGCTGTTTTCATACTAAATAAACAATTTCAATAAGCAACTATTGAAGAACTGTTTTTCAAAAAGGAACGACAAAAAAGTTGTTTACATAAATCATAAATGTAATTACCGGCTTCTGCTTGCCGAACGTCGATAATTGATTTCGTCCTACGTTCTCCTGTACAGCAAAAGAAAAAAAAAGAAAAAAAAACCACAATTGTAAATTAGCTTTTTTTTAGAATGAAATATAGTATGTTAATGTACAAAACTATTTCCAAATGGTATACTTACTGCTCGCATACATCTTTCTCAACAACTAATGGCGGTGCGTGGTTGTGTACAACTTCAAGATTTTCGTTGATTTTGTACCTTATCGACTTTTTTTGTTTCCCCTACTGAATGTCGTCGATGTAGTTGTTTCCAGACATTTCAGTGATGGAGTTCATGGGTTAAGAAGGAACGGGTGGTTAGGAAGGAATGGGTTTGCGCCGTCGATTGTTTCGTCGACTATGTAGCCGTTTATGCGATTTAGGGTTTGTAGGTTGAAGTTTTTGGGAAGACATGGGATGCGAAATATTGGGGATCTAACTAGAAACGATTGTATCAATCTCAGTTCCCAGATTTTGTGTAATTTGTTTTTCAAAACCGTGGCTCCAAAAGGCTATTTTTGGGATTCATGAAAATAGTGGGTTTCCTTCTAATATTGAAAATGTGGCTGGATCCACTCTTATTAAAAAACACTAGAGGAAATTATGGCTAATAGTCCCAAGAAATTATAAATCATAATAATCATATCTAAAGAAGTCAAACTGCTTCCAAAAGATTTGATAAAATAACTGCAAATATCAAACCATATAAATGCACATAAATTCCTTCTATTTGAGGGTTATATGCTCATTGGTTATGTTTCTAGGATTGATTGTACTTATGCTTATAAAGAAAAAAAAAATACTACTACTAATTAAAAGGGATTAATATGTCAATGACGGCATTTTAACGTAAAGGGTTGTGTAGAGTTCGGAGAGCATTGTACTTGTCCAACCGTAATCAACTAATAAAAATGTGCCATGTAGAATTAGTAGGTATGTTTGCAGTAAAAAAATAATTTAATGGTTTGTGTGGGGGCTCAATGATAAACTTCAGTTCATTAGTTTCAATCATGTGATGAAGATTATGTCTAATGATTGCAATTGTGCATACAATTCTTTTACAATTAATACCACGTGCATTGCACGGGTGTACTATTAGTTTTCAATGATTTTGCTATATAAAATAATCAACAATTTCAATACGTTCTTGCCAATAATTGATGTCAATTGATTCAAACTTATGAATAAAATTTAAGAATTAAAATGAGTTGAGCATAATCACACCAAATCTTACTATTTGATTAAAGTGTATTAAGTCATGCATTTATATATATTATAAATATGTATTAATAATATTGAGTATAAGTAATGACAGATGTTTGAGAGAGTTGAACCGCAGTTCTTTACATTTTTTAAAGTTTAATATATTAAATTTCTTAATAATAATTAAAATTATTGAATAATAATGATTACGACAATTAATAATTTATTTAAATTTCTGTAAGTATGCCGTCAACCCCAGTCCGATTCTCATTCGAAGCATTTTTGGGCCAAATCTATGGGTCCCTGGAAGACCCCCAAGACCAAAGTTCGAACTTGAACAAAAAGTATACCGGATTGACCCGGGTCTGGAAATTGAAAGTGAGAAAGAAAAAATATTTAAGTTTAATATTAATAGTGTAGGGGCATAATAGTAATTAAACTTTGTAAGTTTTTTCAATATTACAATATTTGATTGTTTGCCGTATGTTCGACCGGACCAAATATCTATAAATTAAACCCAACATAAACACACAAAATTATGTCATAATAATATATATGGTGCAAATTTAGACCGCATGGCCGGTTTTAATAGGAAAATCTGATGCCATAGAATGATTGACACGTGGATAGTTTAAATAAAATATAATTAGGATTCTAATAATTGGAAAGAAAAAAAAAAGGAAAAGAAAACCCAAGCATAACTCGTAACCCCTCTAACCCCTAATTTTAATCAGCGTGATTTATTAAGAGTTAACTTAAGACTTAAGAGTGCCACATGTCAAAAAATTAATGAAATCCGATTTATATTAAATATCGGCTGATCCGCTCAGAATTTAATCTCTAATATATATCAAATTCCAAAATTGAAAAAGAAATTAAATCATAATGTTTTCTCGCAAGCAATTTTCGAAAGGTTTTCATCCTTTTAACTCTTCTTCTCCGATCAATGGCAGTAACTGACCCTTTCGGTGTTACGGTTCACGTGGTTAGTAAGCTTCCTCCGAATACGCCATACTTGAATGTGCTTTGCTAATCGGGCGATAGGGATCTCGGGAATCAAGTGCTTGCATCGAATCAAGATTTTCATTAGGAGTTCGACTCCGGGTTCCGCACTTTGTACTTTTGTAATCTTTCATGGAACGGGAAAAATAAAACTTTTGAGGTTTACAGTGTCAATTGGCCTACTAGTACTTGTCCCCATGGGGTGTGCACTTGGGTTGCGTATCCCGATGTTATATACCTAGCGGATTCATATCCTTCCAACGGTATGACGAAACAGTATGTCTGGTAGTATGTATTGCAAGTTATTATGGAGGATGTTAAAATTTTACATTTTTTAGAATTCAGTCATTTTTTTAGAATTATTAATTTATCACATTATCCCCGAGTCGGGCCTCAAAAAAATTATTATTTAAGCGAGGTTATTAATTTATCGGGTATTAATTTATCGAGGTTCTACTGAATTAATATTAGTATCGATATTAGTATCGATATTAGTATAGTTATTACTATCAATACCATTATTAGTACCAATATCAGTACCAATATCAGTATCAATATCAGTATCAATATCAATATTTGTCTTTAAAAAACAATCAATATCAATATGAGTATCAGTATCAATATCAATATGCGGATACGTACGAGTATCAGTAAGTATTAGTATGAATATCAATACAATATCCGTATAAGTACGAGTATTAGTAAGTATTAGTATTTATATTAATATCAATATTAATATGAGTATCAGAAAAAAGTTTTCAGCGTATATGAAGGTAATACTATATAAAGTTTGTATAGGTAATACTATATAAAGTTTTATACAACATTAAATAACAATCTTCATTTTCTATTACTTATATGTTTTGCTATTCTTCATTTGTAGGTTTGTTTTAATTGTACTACAAACTTGCTATGGACTCCACTCACTTTTTTTCATGAAGGTAATTTTTTTATATTGATTTTATATCATTAAACATTATCTTTTACCTATTTTGTATGATCACTGTACAAAATATGAAGATCAGTTGAACTGTATTGGATTTGTTGCCTGCGTTAAGAGCGGTTGGAATCAAATAACACAACACTGAATGCTTGGATAAAATTCAACTTTTTAACATTCATATGTCATTACGGTTGTACATGTTTGGGACCAACGATATATTCATTCTTAGTATGCGGAAAGTAAAACCTTCGATATGTAGTTTTTTTCATTTATTACGGTTTATTTCATCACTTAAACCATACAAATTAGTGTTTTTTTTAATTTATTCTTTTTTTTATTGCATATGAACAATTGATCTGAATATTTCGAAAACTTTTTTATTATTAAATATTTACTTTTACAATTAATACCATGTGCATTGCATGGGTGTACTACTAGTTTTCAATGATTTTCCTATATAAAATAATCAACAATTTCAATACGTTCTTGCCAATAATTGATGTCAATCGATTCAAAATTATGAATAAAATTTAAGAATTAAAAGGCGTTGAGCATAATCACTCCAAATCTTACTATTTGATTAAACTAAGTATTAACTCATGCATTTATATATATTATAAATATATATTAATAATATTAATTATAAGTAATGATAGATGTTTGGGGGAGTTGAACTGTGGTTCTTTACATTTTTTAAAGTTTAATATATTAAATTTCTTAATATTAATTAAAATTATTGAATAATAATGAATACGACAATTAATAATTTATTTAACATTGTTTATATAACAATTATAATCAGTTTAAACTATAATTGTATTCTATATTTATTTGTATTATTATCGCAAGTATGCAATCAGCCCAATGGTTTGTAGTTTATGTAAGTATGCCGTCGACCCAAGTCCGATTCTCACTCGAAGCATTTTTGGGCCAAATCTGTGGGTCCCTAGAAGACCCACAAGACCCAAGTTCGAACTTGAACAAAAAGCATCCCGGATTGACCCGGGTCTGGAAATTAAAAGTGAGAAAGAAAAATATTTAAGTTTAATATTAATAGTGTAGGGGCATAATAGTAATTACACTTTGTGACTTTTTTCAATATTACAATATTTGATTGTTTGCCATATGTTCGACCGGACCAAACATCTATAAATTAAACCCAACATAAACACACAAAATTATGTCATAATAATATATATGGTGCAAATTTAGACCGCATGGCCGGTTTTAATAGGAAAATCGGATGACATAGAATGATTGACATGTGGGTAGTTTAAATAAAATATAATTAGGATTCTAATAATTGGAAAAAAAAATAAAAAAAAAATAACCCCGCATAACTCGTAACCCCTCTAACCCTTAATTATAACCAGCGTGATTTATTAAGAGTTAAGACTAGGGGTGGAAATCGGAACCGAAATTCCGATTTCCGCCGATTCCGTTCCGAAAAATTCCGAATTCTGAACAGATTTTTCATTTCCAAATTTCGAAATTTCGATATTTGAAAATTCCGAAAAAAAATTGGATCGGAATCGGAATTTGATATATAATATCCGGAATTTCCGATTTCTTATCCAAATTGATTCCAAATATTTCCGATTTTTTTCCGAAAATTAATACATATTTAAGAATAATTATATACTTATTTACATATTTTTTATACTAAAATTTAAACTAAGAATAGAAGCCCAACAATGTTGGCCCATTTTACAATTTTACCAAGTATTAGTCCATTTTACAAGTCACATACATTTGCTTTTCAAACCATATCCATCTCCTCTCGTGCGCCGCTCCCCTCTCCACTGTTCTATGTTTCTTTCTTCACTTCATTCTTAATTCTTCTAGATCACGCATTTTCGTCTGTGTAGTAATTTTTTTCTCCACGTGTGCATTTGTTTGCGGATCCCGTAGATATATTTCTATTTGTTTCAGAATACGAAGAGATGAAATAATAGCAGTTGTTCTTTCAAGATTTGAGGTTTTATTTCTCCATTTCTAAGTCTGTTCCTAGAAAGATTTAATCCTTTTCATTTGAATTCCCAATCTTGGTTGTGATGCACTAAGTGGAGAAACAACCGTTGATTATTATTGAGTTTTAGCTATTTTTTATTGGCTGGCTTCGAAGTGTTTTTTTTCTTCCCCACTTTCATTTTGAAATTTCTTCAAAATTCTGAAATTTCCGAAATTTTCAGAATCGGATCTCATTTAATGATTCCGAAATTTTCGGAATCGGAATCGGAACTGATATTGTAGTTCCGAAAAAATTCGGAATTTTTCCGAACCGGTCATTTCCGATCCGAGCCTTCCGATTTCCACCCCTAGTTAAGACTTAAGAGTGCCACATGTCAAAAAATTAGTGGAATCCGATTTATATTAAATATCGGCTGATCCGCTCAGAATTTAATCTCTAATATATATATATCAAAGTCCAAAAGTTGAAAAAGAAATTAAATCAAGCAATTTTCACAAGTTTTCATCCTTTTAACTCTCATTCTCCGTTCAATGGCGGTAACGGACCCTTTCGGTGTTACAGTTCACGTGATTAGTAAGCTTCCTCCGAATACGCCATACTTGAATGTGCATTGCAAATCGGGCGATAGGGATCTCGGGATTCAAGTGCTTGCATCGAATCAAGATTTTCATTGGGACTTCGACTCTGGATTCCGCACTTTGTACTTTTGTAATCTTTCGTGGAGCGGGAAAAGTAAAACTTTGATGTTTAGAGTGTCGATTGGCCTACGAGTACTTGTCCCCATGGGGTGTGTACTTGGGTTGTGTATCACAATGGTATATACCTAGCAGATTCATATCCTCCCAATGGTATGACGAGAAAGTATGTCTGGTAGTATATATTGCAAGTTATTAGGGAGGATGTTCAAATTTTATATTTTTTAGAATTCTATAAATATTTAAGTAAATAAAGATAGTATTTTTTTTTCTTTTTACTTCAATAAATCACATGTGTATATGTTATATATATCTGAAAACTGTTTTATTTAAATATTGATCAAGCTAGTCCCATCCTGTGCAGTATTCTTCACAATTTGCTAACATCGTACGATCGAAAAATAAAAAACCAACCCTCATTCATTAAGTAATCCGTATATGATTAGTTAATAATATACAATATTTTCTTATTTTAGTTCTAAGAAGTAAAGAGTTTACTAAAACTATGTTTTCATAATCGGACCAGTCGATTCAACCGGTTGAACCGCGACCCGGCACCTCGTCCGGTCCGGTTCAAGTATAAAACCCGAAGATGTCGAAAACCCGAGTCAGATGTTGTGAACAAGAAAAAAAACCGGTAAAAAACCGGCCGGTTCTGGGTTTGTGGGAAAAAAACATTAAAGTTTTGAGGTATACATCATAGTCTATATAGAGCTCTTAGTGCAATTGTATTATTTAATTAATTGTTATTAATAATTACAAATCTAGTACAAGGTATATATACAGGTAAGCTATTATGTTGTAAGATTTATTCTATTTAAATTTTAAATTTATTGTTGGTGATTAATGGGCTGAATAAGAGTTTTAGGTTGATATTTAATAATGAATATATTTTTTGAGTGTATATTTAAATGAAAACCACATTAAAAATAATTAAAAATAGAACAAATCAAAAGCCCGGTCGAACCGGTCCAACTATTACCCAAATTGTTGTCTGGTTCTATGTCATGTCCGGTTTTAAGAACATTGCTCATAAACCTCTGTATCGACATGGTTATTTGAGTAACTAATCTTGTCCACACTCACACCGTTGGGATTCTATTCTTTATTTACTTTTTCAATTAGTTGGTGTGTTGCCCTCGTTTCCGAGAGAAACGCCAGCGGGGGCGATGATCTCGGAGAATATCCCGAGCGTATGAACTGTCAAGGGAGCCTCGAGCCCTTGATAATTCCAGAATATGCAACTCATTGATCTCGACGGGACTGCGAGTCAAAATCTTACCATTAAATTTATTAATAAGGGGGATAAGTGTTACATTTGTAACTCTAAAGGAGTAATTGTTACCCACCTTATAATTTAAAGGTGCAAATTGTAATTAACCATGATTTATATAATCAAAATAAGACAACAACACACTTTCTCTTTTTATTACATCATCTACTTTACATAAGCAAATTGTTAGTTGACTCTAAACAATGAAATTGATTTATGTTTGATTAAATTCATATGGAATTTCGAAAACATAGAATATAAATCATGTGTTGAATATTAAGAGAATATAATTTTCAAATGTGTTAATAAGTTGGTGAAACTATGGGACAATGTTAAGGAAATAGCAGGAAATCAAGTTGATAGCAAGGATTGAGTCAATCAACAATCTATGGCTGAAACAATTCTCACCAAGTTTGGAAAGCATATTTTCATGATTAAAGATTTGCTGAAAATCTGCTATTGTAATAGAATATATCCATATTTACACTTCCTTGTAATTGTATATAAGATACGTATCATCCCTCACATTTTTCATCAATGAAAGAACATTTCTACAGTAACCTTTCTATTATGGTATCAGAGCCTAATAAGTGACCACTGTCATTTTTTTTTAAATCAATTATTGCATGTGCCACAAATTAAAAAAAAAATTAATTTCTGTGAGTCAATTTACTCGTGATAATAATGTATTTCTTGAGTTTCACTCCAAATTTTTTTTGGTGAAGGACGAGGCAACGAGGAAACTTCTTCTGCACGGCAAAGCTAAAGACGGGTTATACTCATTTCCTCCAACTCTACCTTCCACCAGATCCCGCCAAACTTTCTTAACTCAGCGTGTTCCTCTTGATGTGTGGCACCGTCGTCTGGGTCATCCCTCTTACCGAATTGTCCGCCATCTAATTTCTCAATTTTCTCTACCCGTTTCGTCCAATAAAATCGCAGGTGTGTGTTCTGCCTGCCAACAAGGAAAAAGTCACCGTCTTCCATTTTTTAATTCTCAGTCAATTTCAAACTCACCTCTTGAGTTAATTTTTTCTGATGTTTGGGGACCATCTCCTGTTTTATCCACTCATGGAAATAAATATTATGTCTCTTTTGTTGATCATTACAACAAGTTTACATGGGTATATCATGTTCCAACTAAATCAAATACCCTTCAAATATTTCTTTCTTTCCAGAAACTTGTGGAACGCCAATTTAATTGCAAAATAAAATCTGTACAAACCGATTGGGGAGGGGAGTATCGAAATCTTCACAAATATTTTTCTCAAATTGGTATCCAACATCGGATTACCTGTCCCCATACATCTCAACAAAATGGGTCCGTTGAACGCAAACACCGACACGTAGTTGAAACCGGCCTGTCACTTTTGTCTCAAAGTAATGTTCCTCGCGATTTTTGGGATGATGCTTTTCTTATGGCTACATATCTCATTAATCGTCTGCCTACAGCCCCTCTTGGAATCTCACCTTTTGAAAAACTCTATAAACGTACACCCGATTATTCAACTTTAAAAAATTTTGGTTGTGCGTGTTTCCCTTATCTCCGCCCTTTTAACCGCCACAAATTTGATTTTCGATCGAAAAGGTGCGTATTCATAGGTTTTAGTAACTCACATCGCGGGTTCAAGTGTCTCGATACAACTACCGGCAAAATATTTGTATCTCGACATGTTGTTTTTGACGAAACTTCATTTCCATTTGCAAACTCACAAAACACTACTTCTCCACAACACCAAACCAGTCCCACGGTCAACCTCTTATTCCCTCTCGTTCAGCATGCCAATTCTCATCCACCTCACACTATAACTCCAACTCCTCCAGCTCATTCATCCTCTGTCTCACCATCTCCCCAAGTCCCTTCCGCAGACCATTCAAATCCATCTATGCCAGCCACACATCTATCAAATGAAGTCCCGTCTTTAGCAGATGCCGTCGAAGCAGCTCCCGCTCCTCCCACTCATCAAATGAGAACTCGTTCTAAAAATAATATTGTGAAACCCAAGGCATTTAGTGATGGCACCATCCGCTACCCAATGCCACAATCTTTCCTCGTTACAAATAACATTCCTGCTTCACCGTCTTGTTATTCTGAAGCTTATAAACATGGTGAATGGCGGGCAGCCATGGATGAGGAATTTACCGCTCTAATAAAAAATGGTACATGGTCGTTAGTTCCAGCAAAACCGGGAATAAATATAGTCGGCTCAAAATGGATTTTCAAGTCCAAATACAAGTCAGATGGTTCCTTGGAACGACGAAAAGCTCGGTTAGTAGCAAAGGGTTATCATCAACAACAAGACATTGATTTCGATGATACTTTTAGTCCTGTCGTCAAACCGACAACAATTCGCCTGGTGTTAAGTTATGTTGTCTCTCAACGGTGGCCAATTAATCAGATAGACATCCAAAATGCATTCCTCCATGGGAATTTATCTGAAGAGGTTTATATGCATCAATCCCTTGGCTATGTGCATCCTAATTTCCCCAATCATATATGTCGGCTCCACAAAGCACTATACGGATTGAAGCAAGCTCCACGGGCTTGGTATCAACGGCTGCAAGAGCACTTGTTATCTCTTGGCTTCGTCATTTGCACATCGGATGCATCTCTCTTTATATGGCGGAAAGGTTTGACTACTTTGTTTGTGTTGGTCTATGTAGATGATATTTTAATTACTGGTTCAGGTGCACAAGCTATTTCACACCTTATCTCAGATATCAAGATTGAATTTCTGTAAAAGACTTGGGAAGCTTAAATTTCTTTCTTGGTGTTGAAGCTCACCATGTTAAAGAAGGACTTTTTCTTTCACAAAGCCAATATATCTACAATTTTCTTCACCGTACAAAAATGCTTGAAGCAAAACCAGTTTCATCACCAATGTCTTCTACGCATAAATTATCACTCTTCTCTGGCGCCAGATCCTTCAAATTACAGGAGCGTTGTTGGTGGATTGCAATACCTTTCATTGACGCGTCCTGATATTTCCTTTGCGGTGAACAAGGTTTGTCAATTTATGCACAAACCTACGGACGAACATTGGACAGCGGTGAAATGGATTCTACGATACTTGAAGCTCACTATACACTATGGTCTTCTTATTCGGCCTAGCTCTTCCACTCAATTATCAATTTACTCCGATGCTGATTGGGCGGGATGTCTAGATGATCGAAAGTCCACCTCCGGATTTTGCATCTATTTTGGGGACAATCTAATCTCTTGGAGTTCGAAGAAACAACCAACGGTGGCTCGATCAAGTACCGAAGCCGAGTACAGGGCAGTTGCATATGCCACAACCGAATCCCTTTGGCTCCAGTCACTAATGCGTGAGCTCGGCATTTCTCTTTCCCGAAAACCAATTCTCTGGTGCGATAATATTGGAGCCACCTATCTTACTGCAAATCCGTTATTCCATGCACGTACGAAACATGTGGAGATAGATTATCACTTCGTTCGTGAAAAAGTACAGCAAAAGACACTAGATGTTCGATTTATTTCGAGCAAGGATCAACTTGCTGATGGGCTGACGAAGGCTTTGGTGTCAACCAGATTCAGTCATCTCCGATCCAAGCTCAACGTTTGTCCCTCCACGATGAGCTTGAAGGGGCGTGTTAAGGAAATAGCAGGAAATCAAGTTGATAGCAAGGATTGAGTCAATCAACAATCTGTGGCTGAATCAATTCTCACCAAGTTTGGAAAGCATATTTTCATGATTAAAGATTTGCTGAAAATCTGCTATTGTAATAGAATATATCCATATTTACACTTCCTTGTAATTGTATATAAGATACGTATCATCCCTCACATTCTTCATCAATGAAAGAACATTTCTACAGTAACCTTTCTATTAGACAAACAACGGTTAATTGGCACTTTCCACTCTCCATTTACATGCTAGTGGCACTTTGCACCCTTGAATTAAAATAATGACAGAATGCAATCATTTAATTACATTTTTTTGGCACTTTGCATCCCAATTCACCTTTTGGCTAAAAGAGATAGAAAAATCTTGTCAAAATTTCGATTATATCCCAATTTTGATTCCGAGGCATTCAAAAATTGGAACGAATTTTTGTATTCCGATTATTTTAGAACAGAAATTGAAACCCATTTTTATTTCCGAAAAGATTAAAAAAATTCCGAAAAAAACCATATTTGATCCATTCCGTCGGATTTTCATCCATACCTGTTGCATAGCTTAGAGCATCTCCAACCGGTTTCACCATTTTTTCACCAAATCCCATTTATGGTGGTGAAAAAATGGGTTCATCTCCCACCGGTAGCACACCATTTTACTCTTCCACCATTTTTAGTGGAAAAATGGTGGTTTTGGTCTCCAATGGGTATCACCAAAATTTAGACCAAATATTAAAATAATAATATTTCACCATTTCACCACTTATAGGAAATGAAATTTGGTTTGGTCTCCAATGGCATTTCACCATATATACCCCAAAACTATAAATCTAATGTTAATCGTAATTTTATAATATTTTATTTCCTAAATATTAATTATAGATCCAATGCTAAGTAATAAATTTTCTTAACTAAATAATTTAAAAATTATGTTATTAATTTTTAAAAATATTACAACATAAATCAATGAAGATGAAGGGGGGAAGTGGAGGAACCGATGAAGATGTTTATGTCGCGGAATCTCCGAACAACAACTATGACAACATAGACTATTAAGTACGGCATGAGAACTTAAATAAGCAGTTCATGATGATTTAAATTTATATAATTTGTGTTATTGTTTATCATGTTTTGTTATCATGTTATGTTGTTTGTTATTTTATGAGCTATGTATTTCAATTTAAATGTCCCGTCCTGTATTTCATCAATTAAAGTGTGTTTTGTTAATCATTCTATTGTTGCTTATTGTATTTTATTAATAGCAATTAGCGTATTAGTTAAGTAAAGAAATGAACTAATAAACATTGATACCAACAAAATAAACAAATTAATTAAAAATAAGCATATTTATATTTTTAGAATTAATGTTTTGTTAATAATAACAAATGTATTTATATTTTAAAAACTAATTTAATAATTAATACCAATGTATTTACGATAAATATGCTAATAAGTTGGTAAGTGGGTGCAATTAGTTAAAATAGTCATTTTATATGGTACTTAATAAAATGGTGTTAACTACGTCAAATCCTATTTTCACCTCTATATTTGGTAGGAAAAATAGGATTTGGTGGAAAAAATAGGAAAATGGTGGATCGGTGGGAGATGAAAATTCTTTCACCAAAAAATTTGGTGGAAAAATAGGATTTGAGTATTTGGTGATATGGGGGTGGACCACGGTGGGGAGCTAAAACCAAATCTCTATAATTTTAGGTGTAATGGTGATATAGGAATTTTGGGTGGAGGCTAAAACCACCTAAATTAGATGAAAAAAATAGTGTTATGGTGTCCGATCGGAGATGCTCTTAGAAGCAAGCCAACTCTTTATGGGCTCATTTTTTAAGGGAAATCGTGATAATTGCTTAAACATGTGAAACAGTTGACAATTATTAGAACCCTATTCTAAGAAAATTTTATCCGATTGACATTTTGATTAGGACGATAACAATTAATTGTCTTTCTTTAGGAATAATATAATTTTAGATGCAGTTGACAATTTTTATAATTAATAGAGAAATTATAATTTGTAATAATCATATCTAAAGAAGTCAAACTGCTTCCAAAAGATTTAATAAAATAGCTACAAATGTCAAACCATATAATTGCACATAAATTCCTTTTAATTGAGGGTTATATGCTCATTGGTTATGTTTCTAGGATTGATTGTACTTATGCTTATACATAAAACTAAATAATATTACTACTAGTTAAAAGGGGTTAATTTGTCAATGACGGTATTTAACTTAAAAGGGTTGTGTATAGTAGGGTTCGAGAGAGTTGTACTTGTCGAACCGTAAGAGCAACTCCAATGGGGAGATATCAAAATGGAGCATTAAACATTCATTTGATACTTGATATAATATTTTGATACTTTTAGAAAAAAAATTCACTCCAACTACAAGTACCAAATAGATTATCAAATTTTAAATATATGAATAATTATATTATTAAATGCCCCGTGTCAAATAGTGATAGGTTGACGGAATGATTATATTTTTTATACCTCATTTTTCAGGGTGTATTTTTGCACCTCGGGGTGGTTGAATATCAAAATAATTCTCACTTTAATGCCTCCATTGGAGGATGATTTTTTAATTTTGGAGTATCAAAGTGGTAGTTTTTTAGTTTGATACTTCATTTAGTACCTCCGTTGGAGTTGCTCTAATCAACTAATAAAAATGCGCCATGTAGAATTAGTTAGGGATGGCAATGGGTACGGGTTTGGCGGGCCTTGGACCCGGAACCGACCCGTTTGGGGCGGGTCTGGGTCAGCTAAATGGTTCTGGGTCGGGTAATGGGTTTAAGTTTCTAGAACCGGATGGTCCTGGGTCGGGTTACGGGTCTTATTGGAACCGACCCGTATATATATATATATATATATATATATATATATATATATATATATATATATATATATATATATATAAGTTCGGGTTTCAGTTATCAAACTATCAGTTTACATCTTGTCTATTCTCATTTACCTATTTTCACTGTTTTATTTTTCGAATCTCATTTCTCGTGAGTAATATTTATCACTTGTCGACCACCGCTAATTGTCTTGTATTTTGAATTTTACTTATTATCGAAGTTAAATATAATTAATTGTAATTTTATTGTTCATGTTATGTCACTTGGAGATTTTTTAAAATATTGTATTTTAGTATTGAGATTATTTCGTAAAAATATACAAGCAAAATGTTATGAAAGTTAAAAAATATTAAACTTTTATATGTTAATGGGTCTAGCGGGTCTGGCGGGTCATAACCGTTTAGTTAGGGTCTGGGTTGGGGCGGGTCTGGGTCTAAGCTAAAGCGGGTTGGGGCGGGTCTTGGGTTTATATAATTTTCGTGGGTCGGGTCTTGGGTTTAGGCAAACCCGGCCCAGAACCGACCCGTTGCCATCCCTAGAATTACTAGGTATGTATGCAGTAAAAAAAAAAAAAAAAAAAAAGTTACGAACTCTAGGTGATAAGTAAAATAACATAAAAATCCTTTTTAATTTAATTTAAAAATATAATTAGAAAATCAATAATTTAAAAGTTAATTATAAACTAAAATTTAAAATCATATTAAGTGAAAATTTTCTAATACAACTTATTGTTTCACTAATTGTTTAACCCTAATTCTCCCTAATCGTTTTTCTCATCATCGTTCGATCTTTCCTCTAGAAAAATAAAAACCATCAATGATTTTTTCCTCCATCACTCATGATCAAGTTAAGGTACAGTCTCTCTTTTATGTGAAAAAAAGGGAAAACAAGAAAATTAAGGAGTACGGTTTTAATCTAATTTTCGTCTGTTTATCTATAATTCATGGATTGCACAAGTTCTTATCTAATTGTACATGTCTAATATAGTTACTGTGTGTAGGGCAATAAAGTCATATTGTTCATCAATAGAAATCTTAATGAAATATAAACAGGTTGCATTATCTACACAATTAAATATATTTAATTATTTTTTTTCCAGATGTATGGTGGATTTGTTTTTCCTTTTTTAGATTTGATTCTAGTCCATGATTTAATTTTGTATGTTTTTGGCCTAATTAATCAAAATTAGATTTTATACGCACTACTAGAAAAATGGCTTTTTACTACGACCATTAACCATAGTAAAAGGTATCAAATTCGTAGTAAAAAGGCTTTTGCCACGTATTTGCTACGAATTTGCCCCGTAGCATATATAGGCATAACAAAAAGTTTGCTATGGTAAATAGCCGTTCCAAATACTTTTTTACTACAATAAATCCTAGCATTTACTACGACCTCAAAATTATTTCATAGTAAAAAGTACTTTTTATTGCTGATTTTTACACTTGCAAAAAATTTCATGGTGAAAGACAAATTTTCTACCAGTGACATTTGAAACGATTCCACTCATCATTCTTGTTTAAAGTATTTATTTGTTTTCCAATATATGGTATTTGTTGTTTAACCTGCAAATTGCTTTGCATTGTGGTTTGACTTGTTGATTTGGAATATGTTTTTTAACCTGTGACCATAAATATTAAGGAAATATAGTACGTGTAATTGAATCGCACTATATTTTTAAATTAACTAAATTTATAAATTATTAGGGTCGTACTCCGTCATGTCGTACTGAATCGTACTTAAAATTAATGATTATAATTATGTTTTAAATAGTACCAACAAGCCAAATTAAGTCGTCTATGATCCTAATTGTACAACTCCACTCGTATCCTAGACGACCCTCAACTAAATGATAACTAAATGATAACAAATTGAGAATTTGAAATTCTAATAACAAGTGACATATGGTTAAAAAAATTGCAGAAAAATGGAGCTAGTTTTCATTTTATTTAATTTTAAATGACCTCTTGTACTTTAACACAGAGTACTATACTTTAATTTATGGGTAAATTTCATTTTCCCTCTTTGTATTTTAGCTCGGTATTTTTTTCCTCTCTTCGACTTTCGATTGCATCGATTTGTCTCGTGCACTTGGAAAAATTGTCTCAATGTTGCTTCTGCCGTTAGTTCTCAGACCTTTGACGTTAACACAATTTCATCTAAGTCAGAAAATTTCAGAAAATGCCACATCTCCCACTTTAAATAATTATTAAAAAATAATAAAAAATAATAAAAAAAAGTAAATTGTGGTTGGTCCAACTGGCGTCGTGGACTACGTTTTCTCGTTATCTTGAATTATTTTATTATTTTTAATATTATTTAAATTAGAAGAGGTGGCTTTTTTTGTAAATTTTCAGACTTAGATCGGTGTTAAGATCACACGTCTGAAAACTAACGGTGATAGCTACATTGAGACAATTTTTCAAGTACATGGGGGCAAATCGATACAATCAAGAATAAAGGGGTTAAAGTGATACCGAGCTAAAGTAAAGGGGGAAAGTTGAATTTTCCCTTAATTTAATTCAAATTGAATGATTCGTTTGTATACTATGTAAACAACACAACCACCAATACCATGTTTCCACTTTCCACTAAATATCACCTAAATCATTAACAAAAAGTTTATCTCAAATTTGGCATTTTTAATCTAACTTAAACTTTTAATTTATTTATTTTTATTTAATAATTATTTTAAGAGTTTGTGTTGGGGGCTCAATGATAAACTTCATATCATTAATTTCAATCATGTGATCAGGATTTTGTGTAATGATTTCAATTATCTATACATTTCTTTTTTCTATATGCAATAATTTTTATGTAGTTTAGTAATTAGGTTGTCAGTCGAGTTTAGGAATATGTTGAAGTTATACTTAACAAAATGAAATAAATAAATTAAACAAATAATTGAATAAGTATTTAAGTTTATATTTTTATAATATATAAATGAGCAATATTAGGGGTAGGCGAGTGGCACACCACTTTCCCCCAACCAAGTCAAGTGCATGCATTTACCGACACACACGTAAACATTACACACACTATATATATCCTACACCCACGCAGCCACACACTTACTGTGTGTAATACATATTCACTGATTCACACATAAATAATGTAAGAAATATTACAATAAAAAAACATAGTTTTCGAAATTGCTTTTGGAACCTAATGGAATTATTTTCGGAAATAGTTGGAAATGAAATCTCATATATGTGAACCAAATAAATTTGAAAAAACCATATATCGAAATCTTCAAAATTTGGAACAAAAATACTGTTCCAAAACTGATTTGATCGAAAATTAGGAGAAAAATGAAAATTTCATTACAATCTTTGCAATTATGTAGGACTGAAAACCAGACCAATCTACTCAACATTTGATTCCAAAATTGTTCATTAATTAAAATCTCGCTTGATCTCGATACATTGACATAATGAACCAAATAACTACAAATATTTTCGTTCGATAAGTTATAAAACTCGACTCAAACTCAAGCTCGATTAAAAAAAATGGTTAAATACAGTTTACACCCCTAATGTATATCCTCTGTAACACTTACCCCTAACGGATCATTTGTAAGACTTACCCCGTTAAGCTCAATTCAATATGTATTTTAAATCCTAATACCTTAAATTTTTATTTATTTAAAATAATAACTAAAAGAATAATTAAATTATATAGCTAAAATAGCTATATCTCGGTTTAAAAAATGCAATATTTTAATATATAAAAATATTATCTTGTACTGTAGGGTACATATTTAATAAATAACATATAATTGTTATTGGAGCAATTAATCGAATATATTCACATCGATATTTTTTTAGAAATCAATGCATAATTAATAGTAATCTTTAAGTGTTTAAATTTATTTTAGTTCATTAATTTCTTAAAATATATTTTAGTTCATTATTATACAATATATATTACTTTTTAATTTTTTTCCAATAATTTAATTTTAGTTGTTTTTCAATTTTTATGACCCAGTAATTATTAGATTGTTATGTTTATTATAGTTTAATTTTAAACTATAAAATATTTGATGTTGTGTTATAAATGATACTTTAAGGGAGAATGTTACATATGCTATACTTCAGGGTGCAAAGTGTCTTTAGCTCTAAAAAAAATGAAAATATGTACAAATAATTAAGTTCTCGAGCTCAATTCGTGACCCACTTCATTAAAATTCGTTCGAGCTCGATTCAATTGCTTATCAACCCAATCAAAAACACCAACTCAAAATTCTGAAATTTCCGAAATTTTCTGAATCGGATCTCATTTTATGATTCCGAAATTTTCGGAATCGGAATCGGAACTGATATTGTAGTTCCGAAAAATTAGTATCGATATTAGTATAGTTATTATTATCAGTACCAGTATTAGTATTAATATCAGTATCAATATCAATATCAATATGAGTATCAGTATCAATATCAATATGCGTATAAGTACGAGTATCAGTAAGTATTAGTATAAATATCTGTAACGCCCCGCATTTTCATAAGCATATTATATGAAATTATATTGAGTAAATCGATGATTTCCATTTCATGAATTATCTAGTGAATGTTTATTACATCCTAACTGTTTATGTGATCTATAATACTTGATTTAATGTGATCAACTCGATTTGGTTAGATAATTGAGTAATTCTATTTATGTGATTAAATGAATTATGTGCTTTGAATGAATAATTAATCTATGCTTAATATTGATATTAAATTTAGATTATATTGATTTGACTCTGATGTACATGCTTAATTATAATTTATATGGCCTCATGAAAATTATGATATGATAATTAATCTATGCAATGCATCTTTAATTGTTTTACGATTTATGATTTAATGAATGTAGATACATATATGTGAATGTTGTGCTACGTGAGTTATGGTGTAGTAATTAATCTATGCAATTTATCTCTAATTGTTTTATGATTTAATGAGTATAGACATATCTATTAGAGTTGTGTATATATATACCATGTGTGTAGTGAGTGCATGTGCCGTGTATGTGCTGCACTATATGGGCTCTTTTGGTTGGCATTATTAGCCTTGATGGGACCAATAGTACCTGACAGTACAATGTTTGGTTTGAATGTTTTTCCAAGCCTTGACAAGAGGGCCCACCACTTTTATCCCTCAATCGAATTATTACTTGTCAAGCCAAATTTGGCTTGACTATTTATCACCAAATAATGTCATCCCATGATACATTGTGAAATATCAAAAATGCCCTCCAAACATACTTTATTTCTCTTTTAGTTTTTGGATCCGATTAGGAATTAGCTGTGGTGGAGGCGTTAATTTCTCAGTATGCCGCTTCTCAAAATCGAACCTAGGAAACTCACTTTCCGTAGTCAGTTTTTTTTTTAATCTTGAAATATTAGTTGGTTTATTAATTATCACTTTGTTCATGATTTCTCAGTTGGTTATATTATTTATTTAATTATTATTATTATTTTTTAAACTGTATATATTTTTGTTTGATTAGTTGAGCTGAGGAAGCGAGCTTCTTGCACGATTCGGACTGTTGAATAACACCGATCAGTATGTTGCCTTTAAGGTGAACAATTTTTGTGTTTTTTGTATTGCTGAACCCTAATTTTGGAAGGAGAGAAATGCACCTTCAAGATCGTACTTTATTTTTCAAGTTACAGTAAATCGATTACATAACATCTTATTTTAACATTTTATGACAATGGTAGGTAGCTTGAAGATCTTAGATAAGAACCGATATTAGGAGGTAGAAGAGTCCCAATTTCAGATTCATAATTGGGGTTTCGGTGTGTTAAAATCTTCGTCTTCTTCTTCTATCTTTATTAAATCCAGCAGTTTGTAAAACGAGCTTCAAACCGCATTCATAATTTTTAAGTTGCTCGCGATTTGATTCCAAACGGTTGTAGTTGTTGTTGCTCGCACTCCTCCTCGAATTACTACTATCGGTACTCATTTTACAATTCAACTCAACAACATACCCAAGGTAAGATGTTCTCTTCAATTTTATCCAGTCAATTTAAGGGTGATGGCAAAAATTATAGATGATTTTTCGGTTTTTCAATTGGGGATCTGAAGATGAAGAAGAAGAAGAAGATGGGCAGATCACTTAATACCATTTAAGGGCATTTCAGACCTTCTGCAAATAATTACAAATAAGACAGCAAAATCAAGGAAACAAAACATGAAATTATTCATCACGTGATTAGCACACACGTGACAATACCACAAACCAAAGGTAGTGTTCGTTGTTACATATGACCACTTTAATCTCAATATTATGTATCCCATCCCTACCTATCTATCCAAACCACTCAACCAAAAGAGCCCTATGTGTATTAAGTTGCCATGTATTAAGGGATTAATGAAATCCTTGACTTGCAAATATTTGATTAATTGCTATTAGGACCCCATGGTTTTAGATATTGGATAATAGCCCTTGGGTAAATTTCCTCCTACTTTCCAAGCATAAGTCATGTAATGTAATTAGTAATTCCTCCCCTTTTCTTCCTACCTTCCTACGGCAATTGATAGAACCCCAATTTCTTCCCAAAAGTCTTCTCCTTCGGGAAGAAGAAATCAGCAGCTGTCTCTATCTCTCTCTCCCATCTATTTATATCTTCAAACACGGCAAATAAATCAATGATTTGTCAACTAAGAACTTCAGAGAAGCAGCCACGGGATAACTCCAAGTTCAGCCCCAAAAGCCTTCAGCCAAAGCTTCGAGAATCCTTCGGTTACCTCTTCTTCCTTGTATTCGATTTTCTTCAAAGAGGTAAGGACTTTTGGTCCTTAATGAATTAATGATAATAATAAGATGATGTTTATGTGTTTTAATTGATTAATATGCTTAAGAATCCGATTTAGGGATCGAGGTCATGAAATATAGATTTCAATGAACCCTAATTCGATTTCCAGATTCGTAGCCTCAGATTCCAGTGCATGTTTCATCGATGATTTATTTTCTGAAAATTATGAAATTAATTGTGTGTGTAGATGTTTCTGTTAGTTTCGTTTTGATATATGGTATGCATAAATCGGAATTACATTGATCAAGTTATGAACCGTTTTCTGAAACTGCAAAATTTCTGAGCCATCTATGAATTTTGTGTTAAATTAGATTTTATCTTGTTCCGATTCATGCGATTCCAACTGGATATGATTATAGACTTATAAATCTGATTCTTCGTGAAATTTCATGGTGTTTCGTTGATAGAATGATTTGTTTAGTATTTTTAAAGTTGAATGCTCTGTTTTGAAATTCTGCTGATGTTGCTGTACTAAACGAATTATTCCTCTCCCACAGATGGGTATTTTTCTGAACTGTTTTAATATGGTATAAATCACATATATATGAACGTTGTGTTAAAATTTCATAATGTTTGTATGTACGGTTTAAAGATATATGAATTTCCAAAGTTGAAGTACCGAATCTGCCAGATATTATGTGGATTCGGATTTCATATATTATGTGCGTATGTGCTATTATGATTATCGTATGCTTATATGTTCACATAAATGTATAGATTAGGAAACGCATGAATGATGCATTTAAGATAATCACTTTGGTATGCTATAACTATGAAAGTGGTTATATGAAATAATATGATAATCCCTTTCTCTTGTATGTGATACCTCTTGTATGTGGTACGTGTACGTTGCATAATATATGTGAATTACAAGAATGTTTATTTATGTGTTTTGAATTAATTATGTGAGTCATTTGAATAAGAAGTTCTAAGGAAGAAAATGGTTTGAATATGTTTGTTAGCTATGTTGTTAGGCGTTTATGTGTTTATTATGCTAAGCGCAAGTTCGATCTAACATGGTTATATTATTGGAGTTGAATAATTTGTCATTTATGGTATTGCATGGTCAAGTATATAGGGACGTCAGAATCTTAATATGGTTATCGGTCGAGTAGACACGGGAATACGAGGGGCCAGTATTCCAACTACGGTACTATAGACTAGAGTGGGTAGCTCCCCTCAAAACAGGCTCAGAATATCGACGTCTATTACCGATAACCATGTTATGAATCTGCTAGGGATACCGTCACATTATAGTAATTGTATTGACATAAGTATGAGTATGTTTATTTATACGTTTTGAATTGTTTATATGATTTGTCATTTATGATATTGCATGGTCAGTATAGGAAGTCAGAATCTTAAATGGCTATCGGTCGAGTAGACACGGAAATACGGAGGGGCCGGTATTCCAACTACGGTACTATAGACTATAGAGTGGATAGCTTCCATTAATAAACGGGCTCAGAATATCGACGTCTATTACCGATAACCATGTTATGAATCTGATAGGTATCCCGTCATATTGCATTTATGTGTTATATTTGTTAATACAGACTATAGGGACTTGATGTCTATATGTACTACAGCTAAGTGGTCGTTGCATCCCCATGTTAATACACCATTTTGTTTACGTGAGTACACCTTGTGAGTATACGTTAAGCAGGGGAAACTCGTCGCCCATGTCAAGGTTGAGGTTCTCGAAGCTGTTATGGAAACTGGTGGAGCGGAGTTCGAGGAATCACGAGCTTTTATACCGACCGACTATTTTCAAAGATTATATCAGTCACTTTCTCGTTAAGTGTTTTAACTTGAGAAGTTTATAGTTGTATTTATAATGTACTCTCCTTAGGAATCTAGTCTATTAAACCGGGGTGTATGTAAAATAAAGTTATTTTGTGTTCCGCTGTATTACAAGTATTGCTTTAAAACCCCGTCTATGTTGAAGTAGCACTCTTTATGAAAATTATATCTTTCAAATGTGGGTTATGTCTTGAAGAAAGAAAAATGCTTTGACGATTTCCAAACTTATTTTCTACAGGATCAAATAGGATCCGAAGGTTTCACTAAAAGTCCATTTTTCTAAAAAACTATTCTTAATTATATAAACGACATGGAGGGTGTTCCAGTTGGTATCCGAGCCGTGTCTTATACGCTTGGATTCCTGATCATGGTTTACGGGATTCGTGATCTCT